>JBBPCS010000855.1:1629338-1640133 GCA_037974645.1 Hollardia meadi | reverse complement strand
TTTGACTGGTGTGCTTAAAAACAGCAGCCTAAAATCCTGCACAGTATGCCTTTAATGTTCTCTCTAGTAAGTAAGCACATATGCAGCAAGTCATATATAAAACTATCAAGGAGAAAAGTTGACCCTCAAGCACTTTAAACCTGCTGTTTTTTCAATTAATAACTAATTAGCATATTAATCCACATGGTGAAGTATTGTAAAAGACAATAACAACACATTTACCCCGTTTCGAGATGATCTCTATACTCCAACAAAATGTGTTAAAATCTAAGCCACTGGAAATTAAAAAATAAGGTGTGGTGTTATTCTATTTTTTTTTTTTGTCAACAAATCCAATGCAAAGACCAAAACCGCCAGTGTCAGTCAGTCTGTCAATAGTTTGTGTCTTCCCTACACTGTCTACTGAAAACAAAATCTCAAAAAAGTTAAAGCGCTCTACAAGAAATCAAGAAAATGTAACACACTAATTGACACAGAAGTACACGCTGTAGTTTAGACAGGTGTGACAAGTGTGAACAACCGAACACGGTGATTAATACATTTTTCATTCCAAAATATCTCACATCACAGACATTCCAAAGTTTAAGAATGCTTTGGCAACAAGCAATCCAGAGAATCTGGATACACAGAACCAGAAACACAACTTCAAATGAATGATTATATATCTCAATGTCATGGATGTGTAAATAGGTGATAGAAGGCTTGTTGAAATTTTATAAGTAATTTTATAGACTCAAAACTTGATGAAACTGTGATTCTTACAATCTTGAAAGCAGACTCAAATTGAAATCAGCTGCTGAACCCAATAGTTATAATGATAATAATAATACTAATTGTAGACATCATTGGTATAAATTTGATACTTCCTTTCACACATTTATATGTGTTATAAATGTGTTATGTTATTAGTGTATTCCTGGTGTGTGGAGTACAATACCTCCTCCTGGTCCAACATGTAGAGCTGATTTCCAGAGCTCACACGGAGACCAGGGTTATAGTGGTCGTGGTGTGGACGGTCGTGTGAGGGGCGGTCGTAGATGGGACGCTCGTGCAAGGGACGGTTGTAGGAGGGACGGTCGAAGGAGGGGCGATCGTAAATGGGACGGTCGAAGGAAGGACGGTCGTAGGAAGGACGTTCGTAGGAAGGACGTTCGTAGGAAGGACGTTCGTAGGAAGGTCGTTCGTGAGCGAAGGAGGGAGCCTGGAAGGAGTGGGCGTGGGTGCGATGATGGTGGTGATGATGATAGGAGGGGGGGACAGCACAACTTGCATCTGGACAGGAGAAAAGGAGGAGAGACGGGTGGGGGAGGATGGGAGAAGAAGGAGAGAGAGGGAGGAAAGAGAAGGTCAGTTAGGATCATTGGTAGCAGGGCTGTGGTGCTGTGACACATGTCTCATAACATCAATGTCAGGTGTCATTTGAGTGCATTTACAGGTCTGCATGAAAGAGGGCATCAAACATAAGTTACAATGAGACTATGCAGGACAATGATAGAAACAGCACCTGATTCTGGGGTGTAAAATTATAATAATAGTAAAATCGATCGTATTCTTAGAGCACTTTTTGAGAAAGAGGCACAAATGTTTTTCAAAGGCGAGAAGCTAAACACAAACAGCAAAAGTATTTCCCAAGATGTCAAACCAAATTTTAAAAAGGTGAAAATGAAAACAACAGAATGAAACAACGATACACCAATGATTTACCAATATTTGCTTTTTCAACACACACTTAAGGTACAATTAATGCTTACAAAATATGAGCAGTTTGAAAAACAGCATAAGACATGAACAAGAGTTGGATGTACAGCAATGATCTGGCCACCAACACCTACAAGGCTTAAAACAACTCAAATTAGTTCACTTTTCATATTTTTTTTAAAAATTTAATTCTCTGGTCCAGACAATTATACATTCAGTCCCATTCACACAAACAGGACAAAAAGAAAGGAACAAGCAGTTCTTGTGGCTGGGAAGCACTTTTGGAAACGCTCCAAAATGAAATTTAAGAAGGTACAGCTCCCTTCAGACGAACTCGTCAATGTTTGAGCTTCATTTGTAAGGGAACTTGAAAGAGACTCTGCAAACACAACCTTTGGATTTGAAACCAAGCCTCTATCTCTGTTTTATACTCACAGCTAAAAATTATAATTGTCTAAATGGAGAAGTCCTAGATCCAGTTCACCACTATAATATAACCATCTGTTTCTTGGCCTGAGGCTGTCCTGTCCACCAAATTTAACGCAAATCTGTTCCGAGGTTCCTGAGATGTCCTGCTGACGGACAGACAGAGACACTAAACTATAATCTCCTCAGTGGGGGTACGAATTATCTGTGGCGGTCTCCCCGATTCCGAGGATCATATAAGATAGGGAAAAATTTAAAATTATATCTGAAGGCTCTGGATAATTTAAGGAACTGATCACACAGTATTGGAGACTTTAATATGGATTTTCCTAAGGTAGCTGTTTGACTTCCTCTCAAGTGAAAAATGTGGCTGAGGACCTTTGATAAATGAGGCACTTTGTCTTTTCTTCCTTCGCTTTTTTTGCACTGTTTTCACTTCAGAATAGTGCTGTGTCCATGCAATGTCTGTCCAAGTCTTTTCTACAAAATATATTCATGCTAACAGTATTTTCTTGCAATTCTAACACTTTTCTATAGTGTGCAATTCTATAGTCCTGCAGCACCCTGTCGGGGTTTCTTTCACAATAATGGCCAGCTTGCTGTACATTATCCCGCATATTACAGGGCTACTCACTAAAGAAATAAACACAAAATTACATTTACATGACTTATTTATTGATTTAAAAATGAGTTTAGAAAAATTAGTTTGCATTCACAGCAATGTAAAGTCTTCTAAAGATTAGTATAGATTAGGTCGATTTTCATATTCACCTGGTATATTCCTGCAACCGACCAGCACCTGATGACTTATGCTGGCTGTGCATGGGAGGAGTTCTGCTTACTATTCATTTTAATATATTTGGGAATCTTGCTCACTTGCTTCTTCTGCGCTGTGTTCTTGTTCTTCTCCTAGAAAAATCTAGCATGGTTTTTTCCTGATGGAGAATTGTAAAGGCAACGGTTGTTACCACAGGATGACAGAGTGTGTAGATGAATGAGGACAGGAACGTCAACATCAATATTCAATGTTCAACTTGTCCCATTTCACCATCAGTGGAAATGTTCCGTTTCATGTGAACTATAACGGTATGCTAATCTTAACAAGGCTACAGAATTTACATCACTATGGACGTAGTCGCTATGGACACAGTTCAAACGAGGGAGAGACAACACGATTGCAATTTGCAATACCTGTTCCGAGAGGAGGGAAAGGTCTACGAGTTTTTATACAACAAATCTTATTAGAGCTACGAAATATTAAATCATTCATCTTGGCTCACTACATCTTGGCCTTTATTACCCTCAGCTGTACAACTACAGATTATGAACTTTTTAAAAAAAATGATGAAATGTGAAATTATCGCTTATCTTATCTCATCATCAGCCACGATGTATCGCTTATCCATATAAAAAAAACATGTACTGTATAGCTGTGCATTAATCCTAACGAATATGCTCCATCTCCTCTGTGACTTTTTAATAATCAAAGGGCTTCTCTTGATGCAAGTGTTGTTCTAATATTGAGCTTGCATTTCCTCTTCCTCTCTTTAAGACTCCGTATTTATTATCTCTCTTTAAGCTTTAGACATTTTTATTGCTTTTACCATGAAGCAAAAGAAAAAAGTGCAGCCTCTCTCACATGCTTTCGATTATGCCACAGAGCATTTTATAGTTTTTAGCTACTAATACGAAAGCAAACATCTTGAGGCAGTTCTCACACTTCCTTCCTGACTATGGAATTCAAAGTCTTTCTGCTCTTTTAGAAACAGTCCAACGGAACATGGCTGGGAACAAGTGAGCCACAATACACTTCAAACATTGCCAACAGGCTGAATTCATTGTTTAAAATTTCAAATAAAAAGGTGATGATATCTCCCTGTAAGACACATTATCACTCTACTAGGATCAAGATTACATTCTGCTGTCCAGACAGGGAGATTTATGAACTAATTTGCACTAAAAAAAAACAACACGATCTTACCATGTTGGCTGTTTTTTAAGTTACAAGAATAGGAAAATCTGATTTTTAAAACAAATCCTGGGGTAAACAAATTGAGAACAAATCCTGCAGTTTGTGAATCTGTCAAAGTAATATTCTCACACCTCCAGCTCCAATCAAAAGCCAAATTCACACTTACAACATCTGCAGGCTGCACCACAAGGCAGGAACGCACACACATTTTCACACAGTCACACACAAGGAGAGAGAACACTGGTATTTTTGCGACCCAACACACAGATACTCCAGACAAGGTGACTGACTGAGGTTCTGCGCTCTCTCTCTTCTTAAAAGTAAGCCACAAACAGCCACCTGTCGCCCACAATGCAGCACAGCATGTCATAACCGATTATTTTACCGCGTCGTCGCCTCTCAGAATCCTCCCCTCTCTTGACTGGAGACAAGTTGACGGCTGCAGTGCTCCTCTGTCCCCAGCCAGAGCGCAAAAGCACAACAGGCAATCGTCTAATTGTGGCAGAATAACAACTCAGTTGATCTTTCGAGTTCCTGTTTGAATTATGAATCGAGCTGCTGAAATATAGATGAGCTCCTGAGCAAGCACAGATAATTAATATGGACGATTCAAGGAATGGAAATGAGTGAAGCGTGGGGAGTGGGCTCATGACAATTTTTTAAAATTCTTTTATAGATGGACTCACGTGAGGTCACACAGTTTTTATCTCACTGAGGAGGGGAGAGGTTTGGTGAGCACCCTTCAATCAGACAAATGGATGATGTTATGGGATAAAATCTTTTCTGATGTGGGATGATCACTCCTGAACTACCATTCTGTCCTGTCACAAAAAGTTGCACATGGACAGACACATCGTATTATTATTTATCTTTTTAAGAGACAGAGACTCGAGGGCCATGAATACGGGCCACTGTGACGTGGCTGCATTAAAGGGTCACGATAGTCTCCACTGAGCGTTTGTCTCTGCAGTTTAAAAAAAAAAAATTGCAAACAGCATGAGAAGTATAAAGAAAGCAAGAGGGATGTTCAAATTGGAAAGATTGAAGCATCTATTTAGGGGACCCTAAATCCCCTGCCTCAATATACTGTATTTCTGTGTTTTGCCCTCCGGTTGATTTAGTGAGAACCTGCTTTTGTATGTTTCATTCATCCATAGATCTATTTTTGAGCCACTTCTTGTGAGATAAGACTCATAGCTTTATGTCACATTCCCCCCTGTGAAAATGAAAAATAACTAACATTTTTGCAAAAAAACCTCTGTGGGAATTGCCTTCCACCAGCTTCACCCAGTTCTGAATGGTTTCCTAGTCTTTGTTGGAACGCCGTCTCTTTTTCTTTGTGGTAGTTTCCATCACGTACCACTTACATCTGCATACCAGTAGCTTGCGACTTTGTGGTGATTTGCAATTTTCACCAGTGACAGTCGCTGGTTAACCTGCATTGACTGATGTGTGTGCAGTTTGATAGGTGTTAAACAAAGCCCCGTGATGACAGCCTTCCTTTCTTTCTTCAGGGTCTTGGATAAAAGTCTGATTTTAGAAAAGTGTGTTTGACTTTTTAAAAAAAACTAGAGCCAATCAAAATGTGGGACATTGTCTCAATATGTGGGGCGTGGGACAAGGGATAGAAATGCTACGCAGTCCCACATAAAGTGGGACACCTGGTCACACCTAGCTGGTGAAAGTAAGCCAGGATACATAAAATGTAGGAAATATGTATTGTGGAGTAGTGTGTGATAAACTGTCAAGATCATGACTCAATATGTCTCATCAAAACTTCTTACCACGACCATGGATTTACAGCCGAAAAGATGTTTTATGGTACAGGGCTTTACGCTTAATATGCTCTGGGTGAGCTTTTATGTCACACAGCGGGTTGTTTGGTATTTTTATCTTCAAAGCCTACATGGCGAAATATTTTTGTTGTTGAGAGAAAGTGTTAGAGCGTGCAACACAAAATTCATTTTCTGGTTGTTAGCATCTCCATATATTTTATGATTAAGTGGGGACAGGCAATTATGGTGCTCTATCACAGTTGGATTATTCCACTCTTTTTATGCATTGTTTTTTATTCTGGATGGGCCAAACTATGAAAGTAGATGTGACAGAAGTGCACTGTGACTGTTATCATCGCAGGGCTTCAGAGAAATGAAGCACTGCGTGGCATGCTCCCCCTTTCTCCTAAAAACACCTAAGCCCTTGAATTCAAACTTTGCAACTGTGCAGAGCAAAGTCATGAAGCTGAGATATTCACTGGAGGGTGAGTCATCCCCAGCCCAATCTGCGCTACTCTACTGTAGGCCTACCTCTCCACCCCCGAGGCTGCCTATTAAGGGCCTGTGAAGCGCAGTGGACAGAATTTCAATGAGCAGTCTCATTCTTCTGTCTGTCCGTTCGTACATACAGGGTGCACATATACTGTAAAGATTTGGCACAAGCAGAAATGCTGAGATGCCTCTTTTCTTCGCTCATCTTCCGCGACCTCATCTGTCTTTCATTCACTCTCTACGGTCTGCTCTCTGTATTTTCCTTGCTCTGCCTTTGTTCCTCTCTCTCCTTTGCTCTCTGTGGGCTCTTTTCCTTTTTCTGCCATCCTTAGCAGTTTACAAAGAAGAGTGCCATGCACCAATCAGATGGCTGGTCAGCCTTAGTCGACGTTGTCATCACTGGAACCCGACAGGCCTAATGTTGATTTATACACATCACTGAGCTCCAAAACAGCGCTAAAAATAAAGCTTGCAATATCCCCGGGCCGCCCGGGGCAGATAATGTACTACTGCAAGCATGGCGAACCAAAGCATCTTACTTTCTAGGCAGGAAAGCACCACACAATGCACGTCATTACTGTGACCTCAGCTGCACCAGTATCACTTATTACTGCCTTCGAGCAGATCACTGGAAAATATACCAACAGAATGCAGATTACTTTGCCCAGAATGAATATATGGATGGCGGTGAGAATAGATGCATTGCTGCACTTTGACAAGCTGTGAGTCAGAGTGGTATACGTGTAATACAGTAGGCTGCTGTCAGTGCTGAGTAAAGGGGGATGTCAAGTGTCAGCAGCGGGATCACAGAGGCCCAGAAGTACAGGGCTTCTTGCTGAACAAGCGTATTGGTCAAGCCCTCAACTTCAGCTATATGCTGCTTTGAAGAAACTCTAGCTCATTAGACTTATATTAGTTTTGGACATGGTAGAGGATGGGAATTAGCATTAGCAGCACAATAAATAATAATAGTATTCATTCAGAAATCGGATTTTGTGCCATTAAAAGGCAATCGGTGTAATTTTTCTGCGTCGTAGCACAAAATCTAAATATGTCTCTGTGGGGTTGATAGGTTTGTTGATCAATACCAATTACTCAACGATTACCTCACCGGGTGGTGAGACCTCTGGCTTTCAAAACTCAATATCTAGCCTGTGTAATTTAAAGCGCTCACAATCTCACCACCTCCCGCCTCAACTACTCCCCAAATAGCTCAAAGATGAAGTACAGTGTAACAAGCAATCAACTAGCGACAATTGGTTTGCTATGAAAATGACAGCAAGAGCGCTATTACAGCACTTTGCATCATGACACTACCTCTACACCAGACATTTCTGTTGGATCTCAACTTTAATTAGGGACCTCTATTGTGAAAATGTGACTTTATTTGTGCCAATTACAGGCTGCCATCACTCAGGGGTACCGGTGGAGTCGGAGGCGGTGTCAGGCTTGAGTAGGAGATAAGTTTTATCTGTGTTGCTGCAGTTACAGCTGATTACTTAATTTCATTTTAATGATCACATTATAAAAGACTAGTTTGGTTTTTTTTTTAATTATACTAGGTATAATGTTGATTTTGTCACATTCAATGGATGCTTAAACACTGTTGCTTAACTATTTGTGATGATAGCCTGCTTAAGCCATTTCCCATCTGTTATCAGCAAAACAGAATCTACTATAAACTAAACTGAAACACACGAGTTGTAGGCCACAGTCGATCAGCAGATGTGGCAGTGTCCTTATTTTGTTTTATTATTAGGTCGGTTTATCTGTCTTTTAAGATGTTAGATGTTACATCTTGCAGATTCTCTACGTACTAAACGGCAGAACATGGCTCTGCAGACAGTAAAGAACTATTAGATTAGGATTGTCCAAAGCAGAAACAGAGGCCTGAGGACAGATGTGTCATCACATGTTTTTGTGCTGTGAGTAGAAACCAACTTAAGTGGTCTGACCAAATACAGTCATTCCAAAGACTGTGAATTTTTAATAAATGACATTTAGTACCTTCTGAAAACAAGGAGAGAATTGTCTGACAGAATCAAAGAATGTGCCTAATATGAAAGAGATAATAATATGATGTCACTTCCCATGACTCCTGGCTTTTATGTCAACAAATCTTTCTGCATGATGCTCATACTTTATGTGTCTGCAGTGTTTCCCCTATAATCGTACAGGAGAACCCCCCGCCAGGCCCCAAAAAAAAAAAAATCAAAACTAAGGCCAAATAGCCATTCATTCCTTTACCTTGAAAATTTTATTTTGAAATTACAAAATTACAAGGCCAGGAATTCCAACGGTAACAAAAACTCAATGGCCCACCACGACCGAATGAAGGTAAGTGACAGAAGTAACGCTGAATTTTAACACTGACAAACTCTATTCAATTGGGACCTATCACATCATGGCTGATAACTGATCCGCTTAGTCAGTACATGGGGGAAGTTAGCCTTGAACGCTTTCGGCCATACAGCTTTTTGACAGAAATCCCCTTCTGTCAGAAAGCAGAAAACATCCACAAATCCCGAGAACTCAGCGCAGTCCTGTGGCCGAGTGGGTTGTATGCAGGACATTCACCCAGGAGACTGGGTTTGGTGTTTGTTTTTTTCCTTTTTCTTATTAATTATTTAGATTTTTACAGTCACGGTTTGGTTAGATTTAGGTACCACAAATACTTGGTAACGTTTAGCTAACAAAACTACATGCTTAGGTTTAGGTACAAACCTATTATTTAGGTAATAATAGGTTTACACAACAAAAAAAACTTGGTAACGTTTAGGAAAACATCGTAGTTTGGGTTTAAATACACCCTTTCACAACGTTAAACAAGTGTTATAATGACCTTTCTGGAAGAAAGCCTTCAGCGCTAACTTCTCCCAAGATCAGTATTGAAGCTTACACCAATGCCGTGTATCAGATCTGCCCATCCCTTTACCTTCATTGTATTGGTTTTACAGCCTGCAAATTCCCTTCACATTATTAACTTAATTCCCATCAGCTGTTTCCAGCAAAAAAAAATTATCCAATAAGCCAACTGTAAACTACCTGCTCAGCACCAATTGGCAGACAGAGAAAGCTAGCAGCTAGATGGTGAACATAGTGGTAGAGCTAAAATGCCAGATATTTTTTTAGGAGTTTAAAAGGAGAGGACTTAAAGGAGAGTTAATATTGGACTTAGATTCCTCAGATTGCCTAAAACGCAACACCAAATAAATGCTAATGTTGCTCCATGTCTGCTGGATGTGTAAATAAGCAACTGTTTGCTAAGACATTAGCCATCG
Organism: Hollardia meadi; assembly: GCA_037974645.1. Classification (NCBI taxonomy): domain Eukaryota; kingdom Metazoa; phylum Chordata; class Actinopteri; order Tetraodontiformes; family Triacanthodidae; genus Hollardia; species Hollardia meadi. Next base: position 1,630,489 of record JBBPCS010000855.1, on the reverse strand, counting down.
CAATACTATAAGCTAAGTTTTTCAGCTTGTTGTGGAGTTTTTCTGACCCCAAGTGGCAAAAACAATGCAGAGGAAGTATACCCTCAAATCACACTTACTACTACTCAAACATATTGTACATTAAAGCCACAATGCAGCCCCTATGTATGCATCCCCTTGCCTAAAGCACCGATACCTTCCAGCAGCACTTTATAGTCCTCTTCAGTACGATCCCCACCTTCCCTAAGATTTGTACACACCTGCCCTCCATATATTATTCATTTTCTGAGTACTATATGCTCTCTTCAGGGCTACTACTGAGCTGAAACATCACCAGCTGCCGCTACACTGCAAAACATGTAAGGAAATGTGTTTGTCTACATGTGTGGTTTGTGTTAAACCAAGAGCAATAAATATGTAAAAACTATTTCTTCCCATACAGTCAAACTACTTCATAAACCCAGGCAAAAGCTTTGATCCCTTAATTCCATCTACTACAAAGAATCCACTTCAACCATGAAGGAGAGATGTTCAACAAGAAGAGGGAGGATAGGGGTAAAGTGTGTGTGTGCGTGTGTGTGTGTGTGTGTGTGTGTGTTTGTGTGTACATGTGTGTATGTGCATGTGTGACAGAGAAAGGGAGAGAGAGTGGGAGAGATGGAGAGAGAGTATTCTCACCTATCAGATCATTCACCCAGCCCTCACGCGGCGCGTCCCAGGTTCCCCATTGCTCACCCAAAGCGTCCACACGGCGTCACTGTTGCTGCGCTGCTAGCGCCTTGAATCCGCCCCCAACTCCACCACACAGGAAACAAGGTTACTGCCCAAGAGATGTCACTTCCGAAACACCCACTCCCGCTCGCTTGCTCGCGCTCGCTCCCTCACGCCCCCAGCCTATTGCCATGACAACCGAGAAAAGAATAGAATATAAGTGAGTGTTAAAGAGACAGAGGGATCAGAGAGACAGGGGAAAAGAGGGATGGAAAGAGAGAGGGGGAGAGGACAGAGGGACAGAGAGGAAATCTGGGGAAGAGTGAAGAAGAGGAGGAGAGGAAGAGAACGGACAGAGGGAGAGAGGTGATAGGTTGGCGGGGATGACAGAGAGAGACAGAGAGAGAGAGAGAGAGAGAGAGAGAGAGAGAGAGAGAGAGAGAGAGAGAGAGAGAGAGAGA
>JBBPCS010000855.1:1617754-1629238 GCA_037974645.1 Hollardia meadi | reverse complement strand
AGCCTACATGGAAAGGCTAAGGCAGGAAGCTGAGCAGCGAATACCCCCCCGGGATAGAGAACAGAGCAGGCATCAATGACAACAGAAAAATGACATTGATTAAGTCAGACACAGCATAAAAAGGAGGAGCTGGGGTGGAGGTGGGTTGCAAAGCGGCTTGCAGTGGAAACAGGAAGAGTAGGCAGCTCAAAGCAGCTTAAATAGAGCGCCCTGTATGAGAATAGGATGCATTGAAGGGAATCAGCTGAGCCATCGGCTGGTGTGAGCTGGCTTTGAGATCAGCTGATTTAGCTGCGATTGTGATATGAGCTTGACTTCTGTACACTGAAAGGAAAAAGCATAAGACAACAAACAGATGATTGATTACCTTTATGTACTAATAGATTGTTTTTTAAAAACAACACATTGTACGAGGTGAACCTTTTTTTTTTATTATTCATGTTACATATTAGGTTTAGTATACATGTACAAACGTAATTTCTCCAAAAATACATCAAACTGAACTTGGACTTGACTACTAATCAGAAAAAGAAGACTACCTCTCCCAAAATAAATGGTGTTCCTCAATGTTGATTTCCTCCTATTTTGTTTTAAACTAATCTGTAGTGAGCTCCACCTAGAATACAACCTATAACAAGCACTTGACGGGTAAAGACATACCATAGAAAACACACAAATACATTCATCACCATCGCCTAGAAAGGTTCATCACACCCCTTCCTAATAAACTACAGTCAAATAGTCACTGAGGAGGATGAAACATCATTTCACTGGCCTGAAATGTACACAAAGGTGCAGGAGATAATTCAACAGAGAGGTCGGTGTTTAAATAAAATCTGAGAGTTTTGCATTGGTTTGATTATAACAGTACAAATGTTGTATTTGTCTCTTGCGTCCTCAACTAAACCTGCAACACAGTCTTTCCTCAAAGACAAAACTGATAAATGTATACAATGTGTACGTTTTATCGAGACTGCTGAAATAAACATCTGTATAAAATATAAACTCTGAAACTTGCACCACAGTATTCTAGATTTGTGTTTGCACGAAGATAAAATCCAACTTCGGCACCTCACTTGAGTCTATAAACCCATCTGAGAAGAAGGGACACGATCAATCGGGCCTTGACTTATGAATTCTTAATGCCATGTTGTACCTTCCAAATTACAGACTGTTAGACCCTTGAAGATACTATGGGTTTGATTTAGGAGTTGGGCTTTTTAAGTGTCTTCTTTACCTGTACTGTTACTTTGAATGTAAGGACTGAACTCCCTACACGACACCGAACAACAGCAGGAGAGTGGCTGGAACCTTTAGCCGACTAAAAATATTCATCCAAAACAAAAAGAAAACACGTTCTTTCAAAATAATTTCCATTCTGGTGATTTCAAACAGACGTTTCTTAAACATATATTTCTTTTTTGTTGTTTGCTCAGAGTGTACAGTAACGTCACAGTCTGTTCAGATTTTTTTTTTTAAACAAAAAAACAAAACAAAACAACTCTACTCAACATTATAACTGGTCCTTGTTTATCCATGTAGTTGTATTTGTCAACTTGATAAAGAGCCATCCTCTTAGTTACTAGAAACACAGCCTCGCTCGTCCTCCGATTGGTCGAATCAGATCAGCAGACCAGCAGGGAGGTACACAACCCATATAGGCACTATGCAACCACATCAAAAAATAAATAAATACCGTTTTTTGATCATAGCAATATATTGTGAATATATAATTCTATCTATAAAACAAAAGCCCTCTTGTGGCTCCTATTTCTAATACAGTATTCTAAATGTAAATTATGACAAAATCTAACATAACAAATAAGTAACCCCGTTATAACATGTGTACAATCCCTTATTAACATACTGTGATGAGAAAAAATATGAAAACCTCCAGAGAATTTGTGGTGTTTTTTTTATGAAAGTGAGACAAGCTGCCGTCTGAGCAGGTGAAAGGGCTGGGAAGACTCCAGGTGGAATCCCTCAACTGCTACTGACAATGTGCCCTTAAGCAAGGCATTAAACTGCCATTTGTGCTGCTAAAAATGCCGTACAAGACTGGCTGTACTGCTCCGTCTCTTCCTTGCTAATAAAAGGTTGCTGCTTTCTCATGAGCAGCCAGTAGCCGCCACCCAGCTGTCGTCGTTGTTCCTTTTCTCACTGAACTCCATGGGAACTTTAACCATCAGTTGACAAATTTGCATTATTAAAAAAAAAAGGGAAGGCTGATGGAAGTGTGGCATTTGCTACCGGCTGTTTAGCTTGATCATCCCTTGGATATCCATATCAAATGCCTCGAAAAGTAACTTTAAAAAAAAAAAAGGAAAAAAAAGTTATTTTATTACCTTTAAAAAGAAAATTAATAAAAAAAAAATGTAACTCTTTATTTGAAGTACCCACTGATCCCTTTGATTTGATTTTAGATGTCTAGATTTCTAGACTTTAATTGGGGTGAATTTGGTTTTCAGATGATATTTCAACAGCATTTGAATACTTTAATTCAATACGAGGCAGTGTGTAAGTATACATTAAAATATAGTAACTGAAGTGCTGGAAAAGCGTCTGAGAAAAACTCACTTTTTCATGAAATGCATCTATTTTTTAACCTCTTTGTATATTTTGTCCTAAAATTCTTTGTGCTACAAGCCACATTGTGTTGTAAATTATTTCAACTCCACCACGGGTATGCCAGCTGAATTCCGATCAAACTGTCTTTTCTATTGTTTTTTTGTTTTTTTAATGAAATGGTTTCCACAGTTCGTGAAGAAAGTTTGCAGAAAGTTGGGTAAGAAGATCAAAACCACTTTCATGCCTCTCTGTTAAACATAAAGAGGAGACGCTTAGATTAGCATAAAGACTATAAGTAGGGGGGGTAATAGCTAGGACTATTTCTGGGTCAGCCAGAACCTTTAAACAAATATGAGAGAGGTATCAATTGTCTAATCTAACTCTTGGTAAGAAAGCAAACAAGAGAGTTTCCCAAAATTATGAACTATTCCTTTAAATTTGCAGCATGCTGTCTGAATGAAAATCAGTGGAACTTGACTGTTTCTATTTATGGAAAATAAAATAACTTATCAAAATAACATAAAGTTGAAAAAAAATAAAAATAATTTTGTCTTAATTTCTGGTACTATACTGTCGCTGATTGCCAAGTAAAGACACATTGTTCTCGATGTGGCCCTAAAGATTTACAAATCATCGGGAGGTTTAAATATCTTCACTCACTACCGTAAAACATGATAAATGCAAAGGCATATTCCAAAGTTAACAGTACAAATATCAGAGAAAACACTAGCAAAGAAGGACATTTACAGTAGTAACGAGTAGTGAGCTATAACGATGTAGAATAGAGGTGATACTATGAGAGCAACCTGGATTTGCAACGTGTAGGGATTTTTTTTTTTTCCTGTCTGTTTTGTTTGTACTTTAAACACTGCCACATATTACATACACAGTATTCCTGTGGCAACTGCAAAACAGTCATTGCGTCTCGTGTTTACTCTCTTCGTGTCAGTACAAACTCACGTTTTCCCACTCCACAAGGTACTGCACTTTCCCGTCTGGCGTGACACGTCTCGCCAAGATCCTCACTGCCTCCCCTCCTCCCCAGCTCCTGGCCACTGTCCCGTCCCCCCCTCCGACTGCCATCCCCACTCCTCCACCGCCACCTCCTCCCCCTCCGCCTCCTCCACCCGCGCCACCCCCTCCGCCCATGCCGGCCTGGTAGGGGGGAAGATCGCGTAGAATGTGGGGCTCCAGCTGCTTCTGCCCCGACTGGTGTTGGTGGTTGTGTTGGTGGCTGTGATGGTGCTGGTGGTGATGGCTTCCATTGGAGTTGAGGGGGTATGGGAAGAAAGGTGGTGGTAATCTGCAGGTTTCCTCCATGCTAGGAAAATAGAGACAAGCACAGCAGTCACGAACCGACTCATCTGGGCACAGTTCATCTAATTCAATACTATATTTTCCTTTTTAAAGGTGTTACAAATAAACTGTTGTAAATAATAAGCCTTGAAACATGTATAGTCTTAACTAGTTGTCATCACTATCAACATTAAGTAGACTTAACCCCATGGAAGAACTAATTAACGCTGCTCCAATCAATATTTTTATATAAAATAAAACAAATGACTGTGTGTCGGGTGAGGGAGGCACTTTAGCGTCTCTCTCGCTGCTGTCATCAATCTCGTTTTCCTGCAGTTTTCGGTGCAAAGCCACTGTACAGTACCTGTGCAGCACCAACAGCCGATGGACAAAATTAGCGCAAGAGCATTTGGTAGCTGAAGAGCCAAAAATATTTCCCTCAAAATTTTGAGCTAAATGGAAAGTGAACATTGGTCTTGGGTTTTTCAGGTGGCCAGAAACACAAGTCCAAGTAAAAGCTGATTGTGCTCCATCAAAATCCTCCTCTGATAACATATTTATAAGCAGAGAAGGTAGCATGGAGCTACATAGCTGCCGCCAGTCAAATCTTGTGGTTGAACAGAGCAGCTTCCACATTCCACAGTCCAGCAGGAGCCACTAGATACAAGGATGATAGAGGAGTGAAACCTGTTGTAGTGATGGAGACTCCTGGAGAGTGCAGTATTTCCGTTGTACGTGGTGTGGTACAGGGCGTACATCCGCTTGGGAGGAGAGCTGTGGACAGAGCACACAGAGGTTGGACACGATTGCTTTTTATTTTTTTTATTTTACCCCTTTGTGGCATCTAGCCATGCAGATTTTAGTTTGTAATGTTTAAGCTTACTTAAGTCTCAGAGCTTCAGAGTTATGTTTGTTTGTTTTGGTCACATGATTGGAAAATGTTTTAATTAGAAATATTTTCTACCAAGGGAATAACCCACCTTCATAGCACTCGGGTGGCGGCAGAAGTCTTGACTTTTTCTGTCGCGTTACACTATTAATTATTATCATTATTATTATTATTATTATTATTGTTATCAGAATCATACAAGCTCTCATAATGTTTGCCTATAATATTTTGTACGCTATCTCATAGAAGTTTGTCTGTGTTGTGGCAGCAAGGTCAAAGTCAGGGATAAAATTTAGACAGCATGGACAAAATGCTAACGTTAAAGTCATTCTCTTGGTTGAGAGGACAGCGTCCACTATTCAACACATGTTCCTGCAGCTGTGTGTTGTTAACAGGGGAGACCTAACCCATTCACTATAAATACATAAACCAGAATGGCACAACACCCCTTACCTCAAATTAAGCTCCTCCTCTGACTTCCTGGAGTTGTAAAGGCTGGCCCCTCCCATGTAGCCATGGCAACATGGCAGCAGCTCAATGGGGTTGGCAGCAACTGGGGGGGGACAAGCCTGGACACAGGAGACGTGCACAGATCAGCTTGTCTGGATGCCGACATGATCAGAAGAGTCACTCAAGCTGTGAGACCTCTGTGCTCAGACATGCAAGTTAATTCGACACATGGAACGTCCATTCCTGTGATAAATACGTCTGGATGAAGGTTTGCATAGATAAAATCAGAGTGAAAACACTTTCAAACTGAGGTGATATACATTTTGTCTATCTTTTGAATTATTAATAAACAAGTGAGGGCTTGCATTCCATGTTCCTGCATTGCCCGAGGGCAGATATTTCTATGAATCCACACTACTAGCACTAATGGATGTGAGCCACATCATCAAGGCTCATCAGACACAGCCGTAGGATGTCCCGCTGTATGTAAATGTATCACATCTCATGGAGCCGGCTGGTTAGTGAGGCAGCTCTCCTAAGACACCGACTCAGGACCCATGAAAAGTAAAAACATCAGAGCACCATCAGGGGAATCAATCACTGGAAATGTCATCTGAGGGGACGCCACCGAAAGGTTTTTGCATTTCTCATCGCTGGACTGTGACATATGGCACCACACTTGGTCCATTATCCTTCCCTTCTCTAGCATTGCTCTTAGGTTGGAAGATTATTATTCAGTGGCCTTAGTCGACATCTGTGCCTTTAAATGGATGTGCTCTGTCAATGCTGCACTGTCAAGGTGCCAGTGCCACCTGACCGAACTGTAATCGACTGCAAAGTACACTTGGAAGTGATCCCAGGCTGTGCATACCAGCATTCTTTCCCATCTCACTTTCACCACCACGAACCTGCTCCTCCAAGGCGGGTGGAGATTAGCATCAATCAGAGAGGAACAATGGGGCCTGGATGTGCCAGAGTGAAATGATTGCTCTGACGAGCCAGGATTACTGTATGCGCACATACACAGATCAGAGTATTGTGTAGGAGGACACAGTACAATGAGCATTCACGGTTAAGAATGCAGTACAAAAATAGTAACTGCCATATGTGATGTTGCCTGTTTCAGTGTGATCCGCTGGGAATTGGTTTTGATGATCATGATAAATGCGGTGGTGAACTGCAGATGTTGATGAAATACATCAGTGGGCTTTTGTGCAGCCAAGTTTGCATTTGAATTATACATTTTAACCGAGCCAAACACACACCACACTTCGTCTCTCGCACGCTACCTTTATTCTAACCATAGACTCGAAAAGCATCAGCTGGCATTAAACATACAGCAAAAAGGAGAAGAAAAAATACTGAGGCACTGAGCTGCACCGGCAGTTAAAGACACGCAGACTGATCTAGAATGCGAAATGAACCTTCATCACAGCGTCTGACTGACAGGTTATTTGGATCGCAGAGAGCTGTTTACCTGGCTGCATAAAAAAAAAAAAAAAAAAAAAAAGAGAGAAAAAAGGAAGAGAAAAATAATCCGAGAGGTTTTGTGGCCCAGACCTCCCCCCTCGCCCTGATTGGAGACAGAGGCACTGACCTGTGTCTCCATGATGCGACGCTTTGATTTACGTGACTCTGGCCCCCCCACTCTCCTCTGGCAGGGAAGTGACAACGGGCTGAAGTGAACACAAACACACATAAATTAATACACAAGCATACAGTCCCAGTGTGCTATGTTTAATTTATTAGTGCGCCTCCATAAAAACACTCCTCCTCCGTGCCTTGTTCTCTCCAAATTTCCCTCATTCACTGTCTTCTTCTTCTGCTTGGAACCGAACTTGTCTCCTGCATCTTGTCTCCTGACCCCAGAGTGGCAACTAGAGGCTTAAATGTCCATTACAACCAAAAATTCAGCAATGCTGAGTGGAATGAACAATATGCTCTCCATTTTGCTAAGATAAGGTAGTACAAATTTCAAATGCATATCTTGTCCTGCAGACGACGCTAACAAGACGACCACAGAGTCATGACGATCAGAAGGGTTTGTCCTCATAGTAGCATGAATGTGTTCAAACACATTTTGGCCTGAGGGTGATGCAAAAGCATAGGATGGTGTCTGACATGGAAAGGGTTTAGCTTGTGGAGAGCAATAATGTTCTCAGTAAATTGTGTTACAATGTATCCAGTAGATCATTTGACCTGGAGTGGCGCTCGAGTAGAAAAGGCTCAGCCTCTGCGGGCTATGAATATCCACAGCTAATACACCAATACCACCAAATATAATACCACTTGGAAATGCTAAGGAGGGAATTGTCAATTTCCACTCTCTCCATAGATGACGGTGGTGGTCCTGCTGGTGCTGTTAGATCTATGAGTACAAGAATACAGGATTTATGTCGGCAGCGTGGCTCAAACTCTTGTTCGTAGCAGGTTACAGCAGGTTTCCAGTTAAGAAAGTATAAATTTAGATCTTTGGAATGAGATAAGCTAATATGGGAGGCGAATTGGGAAAAATCAAACGTCACTCTTGACTCACTTCAATCTAGTCAAACTAAACTTTGTACATTTCTGTCAGAAAGAGCGGTGCAGCCAATAAGATCGTTGTGTCTTGCTGGCTGCTGGAAACTTTTACCGAATTACTGAAAATCGGTATATTTTGTTTCATACATGCAAACTTTACTTATGTTTCAGAGACTTAAATAATATGATTTTTTTTTTTTTTTTTGCAAAAGAAAAAAAAGAACCCAGCACTTCTAATCACATTTCCCTTTAAGGCTGCTCCGCTGCAAATAATTTCATTGCAATTTGTTCTGAAATAAGCTCCAGTTAAATGCAAAAAAAAATATTTAAAATGAAAAGCGTGTCTGTGAAATCCGCAGACGACAGGACATGCGCACACACTTGCGGATGTACAAATGTAAGCACACACGGAGGGGGGGGGTTTACACTCTTTTAGGAGATTATTAAGACACTGATACTTTTGCTGGCATATGAAAACTGCAGTCCTTTGATTCCTAAAGTTAATTGTTCATGTGTAATGACTATATGCCCTGTAGGGGCTCTTATAAGAGCTGAAAAGAGAGACGCTGTCCTTACTCTGACCTTCTTCGGTGCGTGATGCTGGTAGGTGGGTCTGTGATGAGGGGCGACGAATCAGACGTCAGCGGAGGTGGGGCTCGGACCTGAAGCCCAAAAAGACACTTCTTCTTCTTGATCTCCTTCCCAGAGACAAACCTGGGGCGACATTAGAGAAACAGCTTGTACAGTCTGGTGATTGTTTTTAAAATGTATCATTACCATATGTGTGTTTTTTGTTTTTTCATGACTCCTCTTTGATGCTTGTAGCAAATTTAACATCGTGTAACAAAATGTACTAATTTTCCTGATGAAAAAGTAGACTCGGGAAGATTTCAGAGGCAGTGACTGTAATTAAGTATACATAATTAGAGCAGACTTTGCCTGGAGAAATTTGCAGTTTTGTGCTGCAAGGTTTTTCTTTTGAAAATTTCATTGAAAAAACACCAAAAGAAATTTGACCGCCAGACTGTTTATTGTGATTTTTCAACGACTTGTGTTCTATAACAAGACAAAATAAGCGCCAGAAAGTGGTCAGTTCCATGTGGTCTAATTGAAAGTTCCTTTTCGCTCCCCCTTTATTCAAAGTCACACATTTCACCTCACTCACCCCCAGGCACTAAGAAGACCCCTCTATTCATGGAGTGCTACTCATCAATCCAGTCGTGTGCGCTTGGTGTTTATTCTTCTCATCAGGTGCGATGACTCACCTGTCCTTGTGGGAGTTCAGAGCGTTGAGGAGATTGTGACAGCGGTCTTGCCTTGGAGTGTCAGAGAGCTAGAGGACAGACAGGAATGAAAAATCAAAGCTGTGTTTACACAGTGGACGGCCATCAGACAGACAACCTTTAATGCATACAATAGTTTTCTTTTACAACCGCTGACAGCAATAGCGTTAATATGGAAAACTACTTGTTGCAGCCACGTGGCTGAAAAACCCTGCTCTCGTGTGATGACAAGACTTAAAAACAGCTTAAAGGAGAACTCAAAATCTCAGTTAGATGTACAGGAAATGCTCAGAAAATTCCACCTCTCAGTCACCAACAACCTACTTTTATCTTCCCGTTTATTCTCCTTGGAGCAACTTCAGACTTTAAGACAGGTGGTATCAATCTTAACACCCTAGTTTGAGGATTTGTCAAAACTCATTCACGTAAAATGCTGATCAGGGTGTCCGAGATCAGTGATTCCTAACCAGGGTAGCTACTTTTCCCCCAGGGTTTATCTGCAATCAAGGGGTTACATGAAACGACTGTGGATTAGCTCAAGCAATTTGAAAATACAGATATCTACATATTTGGTGAGGAAAAACAACCAAATAGGATTTAAAATTGCTGTGATGCAATGTAATGATAACAATAACTAGTAGGCCTAAGCTACCAGGTATGATAAGCTGACTGTTGACCTGACTGTTGTTTTCACTGACTTTGGTGAGTAGCTCTTAAACCTAGCTAGTTAGCAAGCAAGCAGAGAAGATGAAGTAGTTTGCTCAAAGTAAACATAGTTGAATAGTAAATGTTAGCTAAACTTCCTAAACAGATAAAATAGTCAGCTTAAAGTAATGCAATAACAATTGAAAATGTTAATTAAAGCGAGTGAAATAGTTAGCTCAAAGTAACGGATAAAAGTGTAAATTAACTATTTAATGGATAAACAGTTAAGGCCTACAGTAGCTGCCTTAAAATTTTAAGTTCCCTGAATTTGAAAAGACAAGTTGAGGTAACAACAAAGTGAAGTCAACTTGTCTTTACAATTTCAGTGAACTTGCAATTTTAAGGAAGTTAAAACAACTAGTTTTTTTTACAGTGCGCGCTGAATCATTTTAAAGTAATGGATAAACAGTTGTATTGGTTAAACAAGTTAGATAGCTAAAGCTAGCTTTAGTTGGCTAAAAGTTGTGCATACACAGTTGAAAACTTTGCTTAAAGTAAACAGTTAAAAGAGCACAGCTAAAAGTAATGGGTAATTGGCTGAAATAGTTAGCTAAAGGATAAATAGTGGAATTGCACAAGTTCTACCACTACCAGTTCTAAGTGGTAGTAGAACAAATGTAAACCAATATCATATACAGTTCGTTTTTTTATAACCCTAAGTAATAGTGCTAAATTACATCCACTTTAACACATATGAACACAGCTGGAACATGATGGATGTTGAGGGGTTGAGCTCATTTGATTGGACTCTGGGGACACGTTGCCCAAAAGGTTGGGAACATCCTAGATCATAAAAACATTCAATGTCATATGCAATTCCTTAACTCAGTGGAGTTTAAGTCCCCTTTAAGTTTACGTAGAGGTCGCATTTTTTAAAACATTAGATTTTACTTTAATGTTTGTTAATAGGCTTTAAGTCTCAAATGCAAAAGAGCTTGCAGCATTGCACATTATTTCATCATGGTGCTTAAACAAGGAAATATCAATACCGCGCCGAGGAGCAATGACTCCCAATTCTCATTGGTGAAGGACAGGATTTCATGGTCAAAATCAAAGTATTTCCTCTTGCAGCACAGCGAGAGATGGTACAGCACTAAATGAGCCAAATCCACCCTGCATTTTAAATAAAAAAAAAAAGAGTACAAATTAGATCGTAAGAATCCAGTAAAATAAAGATAAATAAATAATAAAAATGGCAAAACATAGGCATTTTCTGAATTTTTACCAAAATTTGTGAGCCAAGTTTGATATACCACATTTTTATTACATAGGCTATGGCTTAAGCAGTCTGTGCTCTACATAGAATGCACTGAAAAATTACTAATCCTTTGACATGTAACTAAAGATGAAAGACAATAAATTAGCTTTAAGTCTTGAATTTGTTTCTATTACTATCAAATAACCACTGTGTAAAACTGTAGTGATCCTCAGTAAAGGGTTTACTGTTAACATCACCAGGTCATAGGTAGTCTTTGGATGGTCTCTGGTCCCTTTGTACATACTGAGCACTGGAACTGATAAAACCTAAAAAGACACATAGGTAAAAATTAGACAGGCATCATATGACCTTGTGAAATACATTTCGCCATCTCCTTCTTGATGTGTCCGCTTGTCTTCTTTTAAAGCATATTACTCTGTGAAAACGACTTCTGTCCAAAACAGGTATTTTTCACCTTGCAGACGTCTTATCATTTAGTCCGAGTTAATCATCTGCACTGTGGTGGGGGGGGGGGGGGGGGGGGGGGGGGGGGGGGGGGGGGGGGGGGGGGGGGG
>JBBPCS010000855.1:1600549-1612621 GCA_037974645.1 Hollardia meadi | reverse complement strand
TGACAGTGGGGTTTCTGCCCCCCCCCCCCCCCCCCCACACACACACACACACACACACACAGCCCCTTCTCCTTTTAGACCAGAACATAGCGACAGCCTGTATCCACCACAGTGAAAGATGAGAGGGAGTACACAACCAGAGAGCAAGACAAATGATTACTGCACACATGAAACACACACACACACACACACACACAAAACACTGCATGATGACTGCTGCAATACAGTTTGATTGAATGAGCAAAGATCATTGTGCAGCTACTTCAAGCATCCGCCAGGCACTTTGCTGATTTCCTCCTCTTCTCCCAACATCTTAAAAACTTGAATAGATGCATGAAATGACAGCAGGCATTATCTCTGCACGTTGAGCATTTGTTCCAGTGCATGCACTCCAAGTCAAGAGAGACGCGGGATACATAACAGTGCACGTAGCCTTTTGTGACTCAAAAGGGAAAATCAGGCAAATTGTACAGTAAAGCTGGCCGGGGTAACGGGTACCTGTCAAGTCGAACTCCTTTGCGTCGGGGTCACAGTGATTCCTGGGCAGGCTGGACATGAAATGCCCTCATCTGCTGTGGATCTCCGCTGCCCAATTACTGCCCGCTCCGATGCGCAGCCTGCGTGCTTGCAAAAAGTGGTTGATGTGCATGTATGTCCCTGTCTGTGCCAAGCGCCTTCTGTGTGTCAGTCAAGCGGGAGGAGGAGAGGGGGAAGGCGACTGACTGTCCGTCCGTCTCTTACCTAGTTTGTCCGTCCTCCGCTGTGCCGTTTCGTCATGTCCCCGTCGCTTTGGCTCCCCTATCACCCGCCACCACCTATTGATGCTATTAAGGCGGGTTTGTCAGAGCAGCGCCGGAATCAAGCCGCCAGAGACGCCATCATCCCTGCCTCTCGCTCTCGACCGACTTGTTGTGACGCAGACATAAAACACCGAGATAGTGTGGGAGGGAGATGCTGATAGAGGGGGATCCAGAGGTGGCGGGGGTGGGGGTCCACGGCGAGAGCACCTTCCCGTCTGAGGGACTGACCCTAAATCGTTGTGACAAGGTGGGATTGTGATGTCTGGCAGCCGGAGGGAGGGAGGAGCGGCGGTGCGCTAAAAGCCAGCGGAAGCAGCGCGCGCAGCGACAGGGGCCAATTAAGTGGCCAATTAATGAGTTTAGCCGCCTCATTAATTGGTCTCATACAAGAGGGACCGGCCAAGTTTAGGAATCCCGTGGAGAAAAGTTTCCAAACTGGGATGGCTGAGCGAGCAGCGCCGAACACTTAAACTTGTCTTTATCAATTAATATCGATTATTAGCCGGCTCGTTCTTACCACACTTGACAGGAATTTAGCGTGTGTTTTCTTTCTTTATTGAAAGAAGAATTTGGTGTTTGGACATCTCTTCTGAAAAAGAAGTCAGCTTAAGAGTTAGAGGTATAATGAGCTCCACATCAAATCTTACAAGACATTTTTTTTAACTCAAAAATCAAAACATCATGATTTGCAAATTTGGAAGAACCTCTTCAGTACTCTTTGCTAAAAAAAAATAATACTGGAAGCCAATTCCAAAGTGGACAAACAGACCTACCACATCTGCAGGACAGATGTGACATCCAGAGGGTCATCCCCTCCCTCCCTCTCCTGTAATTTAATGTGCGATGGAAAATATTGTTCACACGAAACAAATGGCTCTAATTACACCAGCGCGAGTCATACATGTATGATATTTGCCACAAACAGACAGCAGGCAGTTGTTTTTTCCTTCAGTCATAAACCAAAAATGCACATTGTTAAACATCTAGCAATTAAAACATATTTTTTGCTTCAAAACAAAGACAAACATCAGGCCAAAACTGCTTCACAGACACAAAATTACAGTGCTTAATTACAGTAGATTATACTTACAGTTGATTTGTGAGAATAGGCCAAACGCGTTGTGGCTACAGTATATTTATCTAATTCAATGTGTTATTTGTTATTTTTCATGTCTTGTGTCTTTTCTTGTTTATTTATGTCTTACACATTACTCACACCAGCCTCCCGCGTGGTAACACCGCCGTGCGCTTCAAAATGGCCCCTGGCAGATTTAAAAAAAAAAAAAAAAAGTGATCAAGTGCAAGTTTCCAACTGTTACCACTAGGTGGAGAGCAAATACAAGCACTACAACTGCACTGCAATCGGCCAGTCAGTCTGAGGGATGTTCAGGGTCATTAAGTTGAGTCTGAAGTGAAGGCCATGTGATAAATCTCTCAACATTTCTCATAAGTCTGCCTTTTTGTCTTGGGATACGGGAGAAGTGTACCTCTCTAAAACTATTCAAAGGAAAGGAAACAGAGCATCACTCTTTGGTTGAACTTGCAGTGGGATGATAGATTACAAGAAGGCATCGCTTGGCCTTCAAAAGGTACCAGGCAGAAAAGTCTGGAAGCCAGAATGATATGATATATTGCATATTTTCCACCTACCAATGAGACAGAAATTATTTTCAATGTATTTTAACTAACTGTACACTATGCACGTTATTTACCATCACGTGATGGCTGCAGTGATCAGAGTGGCAGTTCATCTTTGCAGCTGGAGTAGCTAACAACAGCAACATGTCTAATTTTAGTCAGCCCTGCATGCATAATGTTATTGCAAGTAAGCAAAAGTACTCATTGTGCATGGGAAATTGCCCACGTGGCTACGTTAATATGCAATACTGTTTGTTTTTTTTACTCATGCATTTACTGTTTATGCAGCAGTTTACTGTTAGAAACGTTTTAATATAATGTTGTCTAATAACGATGCATCATATTGAATGATGCTCACCCTTTGTGTGCATAAAAGACAATTCTGCAAAGTATAGGGATCCCTGTATAGCTGGCAAAAAGTAAATAGCCTCCTAGCCTACTTAAATACCCTTTGAGGAAAGGGTATGTAAGTAGGCTAGGAGTATAAAGCAGCTTAAAATGGAAATACTCTGTAGAATTGTGGTTAGGAGTGTTTGAGTATTGGGTCTTGAGTTTATGGTTGGAATTAGGATTAGGTTATGTAGGTTAAATTTAAGATTTAGGATCATTTATTTTATGGTTCAGGTTAGGAAAAAAACCTTTTAAAAAAACCCGTTAAGGATGAATTCGGATTAGGATTTGCTGATACAAATGTATCAAAATAAAGTTAAAAAGTTAAACCTATAAGGGCTTGTTGATTTAGAGAGGTTTAAGGACTGTCAATGGCAACAGAAACGCGCGTGTGTATATGCCTGCGTGCGCGCGAGCCGACCGTGCGGAAATACGTCCGTGCGCGAGATGTCTCGGTCCCTGACGTGACATTTCCCCCGAGGAACGGTGCAGGGAAGCCGGTGTGGTGTAGCCTACGGTATCCTCGCACCGTGTGCCACCCGGAGAGACTGTTACCAAAGCGCGGAGTGCACACGACATACAGGAACTGCGACGCGAGAGAGAGAGAGAGAGAGAGGGAGAGAGAGAGAGGGGGGGGAGAGAGGAGGGAGGGAGAGTTTGCTGCCTGACCAAAGTGCGCTATCAGCTGCTGAAGTCTGGACACACGAGCGGTGTGTGGACACTGATAGAGGAGGGGGGGGAGAGAGGGTGGAGGGGGCCGAGGCGGAGGACGGAGCCGCCTCGTTGTTGTCGTCGGTGACGGTGGTACAGATGGGTGCGACTCTCCTCAGCTGAGCCGGCCACCGATCCAGCAGCACCGGCGGTCACCCAATGCTGCCTTCATCCAGCTGAGCGCAGTCGGATAGTCCACATCCTGCGAATGACACTCGGCTACCAGTAAGTTGAATTACACCTTCCCTAATTCCTCTTCCACCGTTTCATCAAATTTGTCACCTTTTTTATTATTAGTATTTTCCTTTCGTTTCATTGGGTGATTCACAGTAGGAACCAAATGCCACAGTTTGTGTGTTGTGTGTTGTAATAGGAGTGTCAGCAAGCACTCAAACTTTTACAGCCCTCATACCGCCAGGCGTTATTCTCATCATCCAGCCTACATTGTGACATTAGGACTGGATATAACTGCAGCACCACCCCATGGCTGCAGTTATTGTGCAGAAAACGAGCATTATAGGGTGTGACTTAACCGTAACCTAGATACAGCTGTATATGTGTGTGTGTACACCTCAGTCATATGTGGTCAGAGGCAGTGAATAGCAGGCATTCAGGCGTTTTGCTTGACCGTTGGTCAGGGGCATGAACTGCACTGTTTATGACTTGTTTTCCCTGCAGGCCTGCATGTGACTTTTCCTCTCTAATCCAGACTGCAAAGCGGTTTCTTAAAGCAAGATTATAACGAGCGAAATTGCAAACCTCCAGCAATGATCAGGGATTGTGAAGGAGAAAGTAACACTGAGCACATGCTACAGAGCTGCAGGACTCCAGGACAAAAGCACAATGGAAAGTTAGGAGTGCCAGCACATTTTTATATCACACTTGATGCTTTTTTAGCTCCTGCTCTTTCTTCAGAGCTGTGAGAGATGACAGGGGGTCTTCAGGAGATTGATTCTGTGGATTTTAAGTGATGCTATGCCGCACACTTTGCTCACAAAGTTTAAAAAAAAAAAAAAGGCTGAGCACCCATCATTCATCAACATGTAATGCACTACCTGCTCAATTGAATGCGGTTTCATTCCAATGGTTCAGGCTTGCATCACAGTGTAACATTTCCATAGCGCTTACACTGTAACAACCTCTGCATCTGCCCTCCTTCCTACACCTCTCTTCCTGAAACAGTGTTTACTAGATGTCTATCTTCATGGCAATCCAAATACCAAAGAGGGGAAAGGGAAATGGAAGGAGGGGTTGCTATGCAAATCCTGACCTGCCGTGGGGCACCACCAACGTGTTAAACAAATCACCCACGAAATGGCCTCAGAGTTGAATGTAGTGAGTTGCTTTCATATAAAATGTCTTGATTCTGTACTCAAATGCTGCTGAACAGTTTTTGCAATAAACCGGGCCTGATATACTGTCCATGCTGATCTTTAGCAGGTTGAAATATTCATATTTCGTTACGCTACTGCACAAACAGGGACTCAAACACTGTTATTAAAGGGGCAGTACGTTTATTGTCATGTACTTTTGTTCTAATTAGACTGTAACGCAACCATAAGTTCAGTCTATCCATATTTTATCTACCTCCTGTCAAAGTTGGCTATAATTTATAGATAATAAAAGTGCTATAAATAAGTGCTTTACAAAGGTATTCAAGGATAGCATATCATTTCGGATAAACTTTTAGTAGCGTGGGTTTTGTCTACGACTGCAACTAACAATTATCTTCATTAATGATTAATCTGACGATTAATTTCATGATTAATGTTGTTATTAAAAAAAAATGCTCTTCACAAGTCCCAGCCAGCAAAACTCCAAAACACAAAGACTCTTCATTTACTATCATGAATGGCAATGAAAAACTCACATTTAAGAAACTGGAACCAGCAAGTGTTTGACATTTTTAATTAAAACGTGGATGAAAGGATTATCAAAGTAGTTGGCGATTTATTTTCTTTCTGTGGACCAACTCTAATTTTGTCCCCCCTTGACTCACACTGAAAGTTTGTGAGAAAGCTTCTCCATGTTTAGTTATGACTCTTGAGGACCGAAGCAGACTGATCCCAGACAATCTGAGTGATGCACAAGGAGAATAAAACTATCACGAGCGTCAAACGTTACTTTTTATACTGAAGAACACTAATTGAGTCCTCCACAAACTCTCAAGATGTTTTCTGTCTAAGAAACCATGAAACACTTCTTTTCTTATGTTCTTCCTGTCTGTGGCAGCTGGCACCATGCTGCCCCGTAGCATGCGAACAGGTGGTTATGACCTGCCGGGGGTTGAGTCAAGCGGCGTGCCTCTCATTGGCTACCGGCCCTTACAGCCTGACAGCGGCACTCCCAGCAACCAACCAGTGAGGGGGAGCAGCAGCGATGAATTGGAAACTTCACAGGTGAGTGCAGCTCATCCATCATTTTGCCACTTGTTACAGAGAGTGATATGAAGTTGTGATATTTCTCACAGCTTTCTTTTGCAGTGTTTTTTTTTTTTTTTTTTTTTTTGAGTACTGACTCAGAATATTAGTTTTTCTTCTTTCTTCTTCACACAACAAAGCAACGTGACAGCACTGAGGGGGAATAAGGAGAACTTTTTATTTGGCATGTCTCCTCTGGCGGACAGAGTTAACAGCATTTAGAACAGTCCTCTGTGAAGCCGCGTTTGACCGCCAGCTTCTTGAATAAACAGCAGACACGGATGGCTGGCGTTCAGAAAACCCAGAGGGGATAGAGCCGTCGTGAATCAGACAGAAAGAGAGAAAAGTGAAGGCGGCGCACGCTTTTCTACCAGTGCGACTCAAATGCTGTTATTTTCCATAAGCCGAATAAATTCAACCAGTTACACAGATGAAAATTAAACTGATTTGTCAAAGGAATATTAAGAAGAGGGAAAACATTGTAGCTTCACAACAAAGCTGCTCATCTAGTTTAGTACTTGGTTTTGTGCATTTCTATCAGGGATGCACGATATGGCTTTTTTTTTTTTCCAGCCGATACCGATATTTAATACTCCATAGCTTTAATAAGATCTGTTGTGTTAAACTTGTAGACTTTTTCCCTCCAGTCAGAACTCTTGCAGAAATTGCAATTGCATTGTGTTCCTCTGATACTAGAAAAACGTCCACACAGATGAAAACATGTTTGGCTCTCTGGTCTACACTGTGTGGCTCTATCCAGGTGGAGCAGTTTGACGTCATAAGCTTGACATTTAAGCGTGCTTAGCTTCTTCTTCTTCTTCTTTTTCTTGTTTTTATTGGAGGATCGCAAACCAACTTTCTTTATTGGCTCTAATTTCATTCTTGAGAGCAGAAAATATGAATCTCCCATTCTCGGGCCAATATATATCGTACATCTGTGATGACATTCCCATTAGCCTTATTGCTAATTAGCAAATGTTAACCCTAACCCATCACGCATGCTTAACTAAGATATCTGCTACTGTAATCATAAGCATGTCTGTATTGTCACTGTCAGCATGTTAGCATGTCGAGGTTAGCATTTAACCCAGAGCAAGCAGTGCCTCAGAGAGCCGCCATGCCTGTGGACTCTTTTCCTTTCCAAATGAAATGGACTTTTAATTAAGTTTGCATTTTTTCACTTGTGTTTCTTTTAGCGCATAAACTTTTATCACAGACATGCGGGCTGACATCTGCATTATGGACTGAAGTTGAACTTGAATTAAGGAAGTGGAAGGGTTGGTGGCACAGGTGAAATTCCCACAACCTTTCAC
Organism: Hollardia meadi; assembly: GCA_037974645.1. Classification (NCBI taxonomy): domain Eukaryota; kingdom Metazoa; phylum Chordata; class Actinopteri; order Tetraodontiformes; family Triacanthodidae; genus Hollardia; species Hollardia meadi. The sequence goes on along the minus strand of JBBPCS010000855.1, from coordinate 1,605,349 downwards.
CTCTGTTAATGTTTAGTGGCTTGATCATGAAGTCTGTTGAGGCTTATCAGAGGCTTTTCAGATGGTTTCTGTCTGAACTTCACACATAGTTAGGGTGCTATTTTTAGATGTTTTCTTGCAAAGTGTTGTTGTATTTTTTTCTATCTACAGCTGAAGACAGGATTACTTCTCTCTTGCAAATAAAAAAAGTCAGACCTCAACAACAGCTATATTTGTCCCAAAACATTTTTTCATGCGTCACAATGATCTACTGACCAACAACTCTCTTGTCCCCACCACACATGACCTGCAAATGGCTCTTTGCCTTTACTTTACACACCGGCCCTCTAGAAACACCTTGCAGCTCAAAAAAAAAGAAGTTGCACTGAGTCTCTCGCTGAATGAGCAGACTTCCTCCGCGCTCGTGTCACATGACGGCAGCTGGACCTCGCAGTAAATAATGCATGTGGCGGTTTTGGCTGGTCGATGTGGTGTACACCTGCTCTCCCTACAAACAGTGTCCGGTATCACAGGTTGTCTCCAAGGACAGCCTGTCGAGTGGAATCCAGTACGGCCACTTGCTCATTCTGTAATGAGGGAAACTTGAATGTGTGAGTCAGAATGCATGTGTGGCAACCACAAGTGAACACTGAAGCTTGTAGGTTAAAAAAAGAAAGAAAGTGTTTTTAAGTTCAGCTTCATTGATTGAGATAGGTTTGGTTTTAATTAGTTATCTGATGCTCTAAAAAGGGGGTGAAATGTCATGATTGACAGCTGATCCCTGCTGGGTGAATGGGTGGATAACTCGGCTCCACCGTCTGATCGTTTCTGTGAAGACTCTGGCTCTAAATGGCATCATCAGTCAAGATGGCAGCGCTCGTACTGTGGACATTTGGTCTTCTTTTTTTTTTTTGTCTCAATATTTTAGTAATTTTACATAACCAAACAAACAACCAGCCAGCACATATGTTATTAATTAACATACATGGGTTACATTTACATACAAGTGAAGTATATCATATACATTTACATTTATACCATGCCAGAGGAAAGAAGTACAGATGCCCCCTTCTGCAGCAGGGCAGCAAAATCATCAGGAAAAATAATTAAGGAAAGGTTGCCAAATATTATAAAAGAGGTTGTTTTTACCCTTTAATTAGCACTAAGATGTTCCATAGGAACCGTAAATGCTTCTCAAACGAGGCCTCTCCTGAATCCATTGAAACAGAATACATCGCTTTGCTAAGAGGCTTACCCATCAAAGTCAGCTGTCCAGCAGACAAAGAGAGTTGCCCTTTATACTAAGAAGAAGCTATTCTGGCTCCATGTTAACTGTTTCATGCAAAAAAAATGAGCTAAACTCCTGAGCAATATTTCTCCAAAACCTGGATATTAGGAGACAATGCCAGTGAAAGTAAGTTCCAACTCCTTTATTTACACTTCCCACAGATCTGGGGATTGATTTTGTTCAGAAAGTGAGGAGTGCGTTGCACTCTGTAAAATTATGCACTGGCTCTCTCTGAGTCTATTATAAGTAAATATTTTCTTAGCTGATTCAAAAGCATCTGACCACACCTTGGCATCCAGTTTAACCTCCAAGTCCATTGCCCATAACTCCCTTGTTAACACAATTAACAGAATATATAGCGTTCCATAAAAAAAGTGAAGGCAGTGAAGTTCAAGTTGAGGAGGAATTTGGCTTCATTTTTGTACAGTATGAGGAAGTATGTATGTCAATCCTTACAAACAAGTTGGGACAGGGGCAGCAAAAGAAAGCTGTAGGATGCTCAAAAACACCTGTTTGGAACATTCCACAGGTAAACAGGTTAATTGTTAACAGGTGATAGTATCATGATTGGATATGAAAGGAGCATCCTCGAAAGGCTCAGCTGTTTACAAGAAAGGACGGGGCGAGGTTCACCACTTTGTGAAACACATGATTGTATAATTGTATCTTGTATACATAGTATATTAAATGTTACTACAAGGGCTCGGGAACACTTTGTAAAACTGCAACCAGCAACCCGACTTTTTTTGTGTTCAGGGTTGAAGATACATCACATAGCCAAGTATGGGTCCGTTTTGTCTGGGGCTGTTTTTAACGGTTTGGCTTTGGACCCTTAATTCCACTGAAAGTACATCTTAATACTATTGAATACGGATACAGAGTGTACTTCCAACTTTGTGGCAATAGGTCAGAAAAGGCACTTTGGTGCTAAAGACCTTGACTTGATCTCAACGCCGCGCGACACCTTTGAGATTAAATCGAACACCGACGGTTATGCTACGCTAGAAAAGAACTTTGTGCTGCCTGACCACATTGGAAAGTTAAATTGTTTATAGCAGTTTGAATGGATATATTCATAGGTAGCCCTCGATTATAGAGAGGAAAGGGGTATAGCTGAGCACAGTCCCTCTGGCAAATCATCCATAGCTGATAGAAATAGTTGTGTCAAGAAGGCAAAAGAGAGCTACAGGAGAATTCAAACCCTGGCTCCTTTTTCACCTCCTCACAGTCGGTGCATGAGGTGGATGTGAAGAGATGGTTCTGATGGAGCCAGGCTTTATCGTCCAACATCAGTGACACTAATGATCTTGTGGCTGAAGCAAATCCCTGCAGCCCAAATCTTATGGAAAGTCAAAAAAGTGATGATGGTTATAACAGCGAATTACGCCCCATAGGGTCGGAATAACATGTTCAACAAAACATTTAGGTGTAATGTTTGGGTGTGGATTATTTTTGGCCTTACATTTTATATCACACATTCACACCCACTTTTGACTGACAGGAACAAGTTAATGCGTGTTATCTGGACATTTCTGTGGAAAACACTCACTAACGTAGAATTAGAGGAGCTAAGGCAAAGCTTGCACACCGAACTATTCCTCACAAACTAACTTGCGGAACAGAACACAGACTGATCATATCTACAGAAACAGTATCCACAGGAGATTTTTTTTTTTTTTCCTTTAAGGGGAATAGAGCAGCTTTGAGTTAGAGTTTGACTTAAAAGAGAGTAGATAACGGGCACCAAGGGATACATAGATGAAAGCGTGAGAAGAGGAGCAGAGAGAAAGATAGGAAGGAAGGGTCTGGGTTGTGAACCACTCAAAAAAACAATGGTTATCTTTAAATAAAGCTTCAGAAGATGTATTTATGACCCCCTGTTTGGGGGAAAGACTTGTGTAGGGTTATAAATAAGGGCATCAGCAGTGTGTACATTTGTTCAAAGTCGCTTTTTGCAAGCGGAAGTCCAACTATATGGATTTGTTTAAGGAAAAATGTCGAACTGGTTGTTTTCTGAGACTGGAAGGGGGAAAATGGAGAGTTGGCTTCCTGCTAGCTGCTTTTCTGGTGGTGTTCAATAGCTGACGTAGTTGTTCAGGAGGAGAGGTTGATGCAGCCTGGACTTGTGATGGAAGGAGAGGGTAAGAAAAATAGCTTTCGCAACATGACAGCACGTCCTGCTTCCTGTGTTTGTCTCCACTTATTATGTACTTCCTGCTACAGCTGGGGGAGGGGGAACTTTAAGAAAAAAAAAAAGGAGAGCTAAGTGCCCTTAGAGAAGATTTGATCTGTCAAAACAACATAAACAAAGTGCTATGTGACAGCAACAATGGCACATAAGGAAAGAATCTGTGGTTTTGAGATTCCTGCAGAGTCCTTTTGTATGAACCAGAACCAAATCATGCCACCCACTGCAGTGGCCTATAATCATGATGCTTATCCCCCCCAGCCTTTGAGGCAGCTGAACACCAAATTACACACAAGCAATATGCTTTGAAAAATTTCTCCACATAAAAATGGCTGGTTTCTCTGACCCAGATTCAGCCTGGTTTCAGAAAGCAAACCCAACTGACGCTCCACCAAATATTATCACAATTATCTAAATAAACTAGCTGTCGGGAATAACAGAGCAAAGGGTTAGTTTCCATTGTGTCTGTAATAAAGGCCCACAGGGTTGCTATGCTAAATAGGAATTCCACTTATGTTCAACAGGACTTTGTATATAAATGTTGGAGCACTACACTTTGTTTTAATCAAACTGTAATTTAGTACTTTCCTTCGATCAGCACATGTAAAATGTGGATTGTATCAATGAGGTTCAATATGTGCTCCTCAAAATAAAGCTTTCACCAGTTGTGTCTAGCAGGGCCTATAGGTGATGTACTACTGTAGCCAGTAGACAGAGACATAACTCCAAATGAATGCTAATGCTAAAGCTAATGTTGCTCTGTGTCTCTGCGGTATTTAAATAGTCTAGGAAATGCAAATTTTGCTATTTCATAAGGTTACATGATATTGTTTTTGCAGCCTCTTCCACTGCCCCCAAGTGGCCAAAAAGAAACCAGTGATTACTTCTTTAATCATCGTCAGGGCTGTGTGTTAGCTGACACACTAATAAGCTAACTGCCCTCCACAGATACACACATGACATGCATGCGATGTCATTAGTCCCTTAAACAAACACAGCTTGCTTCCTGGTTTAGAGGCTGTCTGAACATTTATTACCTCTCGTTACAAGACTACGGGCCTCTCACTGTTCAGACTGCATGTCAGGCCTCTAAATAAAAGTGCAGTACGGAGGCAGTCCAGCTTTGTGTAAACTTAGGGTTGCATTAAACAGGATACTCAGTTAAACTGGTTTAGTTGCATGGGAAGGTCATCTGCAAAGACAAAGAAAGCAGGAGAGGAGGGATTGAAAGAGACGGGGTATTGTTCTGGAAATAGCTTCAGGGCTTTGTCTCTCAGTGTGTGTGTGTGTGTGTGTGTGTGTGTGTGTGTGTGTGTGTGTGTGTGTGTGTGTGTGTGTGTGTGTG
>JBBPCS010000855.1:1566334-1600449 GCA_037974645.1 Hollardia meadi | reverse complement strand
TGTGTGTGTGTGTGTGTGTGTGTGTGTGTGTGTGTGTGTGTGTGTGTGTGTGTGTGTGTGTGTGTGTGTGCGCACACACACATGCAGGGAAGCAGCCATGCACGTCTATTGATGAGGGTCTGTGTTTGTGTGAGCGCTGTGTCTGTATCTGAGTTTCTCATGCACATACTGCCTGTGTCTATGGGTGACTGTTTAAAAAGTGACTCACTGGCAATGAGTGTTGTCCTAGCACAACACATCCCTATCTCTTGTTTGTAGTGTGTGTGTGTGTGTGTGTGTGTGTGTGTACAATGGGTGTGCCCGGGTGATGCAGGCTCGCGGGGGCTGGACTTAGCTCCTGCTTCAGGTGTGTCTTTGTGATATACAGCCGATGTAGAGGGACAAACAGTGAAGACATTAACACAAAGATCTGGGTCAAACGACAGTGAAATTAGGCGGTCAAGGATAGAGAGTGAGAAAAAAAACGAGGGAGCAACAGATGCAAGAAAATGGAGAAAATAAAAAGGCGATTAGTACCTTTATCCTGAAGATTTCCAGGAAGCTTAGGGTTTGCAACCTGTCTGGACTTGCCAAGAGAAAGGTAACTTGGTGTGACTATTTTTTTCCCCCCTTTCTGTGTGTGTCTGTGCTTTGGCTGATTTCATGAGAAAGATAGAATCACAGGCAGTGTCTGACTAGAAGCAAGCAGAGACAGCAAGTAGAATAACAGGTTTGATACACAAACTATATATAATTTAGCGCAGTAGGATCTTTTTTGAATGCAGGGAGCGCCTGCTTTGCATCGTTGACCTTCGTTCAAGCCAAGTCAAGGTAATTTTAAAGAGGCTAATAGAGGCTAACATGTGCTTATTATAAATAATTACACCATAGGTTGAACAGGGGGAATAACTCTGGCACTTCTGATGAATATGTGTCGTGGCTCATATGGCTACACTCTTTAGCTTTACTTTTTTAAAGAGGCTAATCGACAACAAAACAACAGACAACAAAATGGTTTCTAAGATGGTTTGTGGTTTTGTTTTGGGTATGTTTCCAAGGCATTGCTCGTGCGTTGTGGAAGACGAAAACTGTTGACTCACGACGAGTACACACCGTCTACAATGGTCTGGAGATTCTGCCAGACAACCATGATGAATCCTCACAGTGTTGCACTCATGCATTTTTTATCACGGAAAGTCACTTCTTCTGCAAAACCATCAGTGTCTGGAGAAGTGCAAAGTGTTATTGATCAGTGATTACTGAAATACACAACCTGGGGTCTAAATGTAAACAGAAGCTCAGCCCCACCCACCACAACATTGCAAATTCTCAATTTGGCTGACAGCTCCGTTACTGCAAGAACTAACACGAAACAACAACTAGATCCAAATTATTAATGTGCTGTTCAAGATTAGTTTACATCAGTAAATACTGATTTTTTTTTCCCCTCTTAACTCACATTCTGCAGGTTTGAATGTGAAGTATAACCTTTATCAGTAAGGTGTATTAGTGTTGGTGTATTGTGGTATATGTATTTTATTGTATTTTCCATATCTGTAGTGTATTTTGTAGCTATGATATTTGAAGTTGTACATTTAAATTACACTGTAGGCCTACATGTAAAAGCCCAACTAGGGAGAAAGAGTTGAAAATTAGCATTAGCTATAAACTCTTTGTGCAACACATCAGTGTCATGCTTTATATTGGAACTATGTTAAATTGCATCGTCCCTATCTAATTAGAATAGACTCAAATAATACAATGGGCAATACCCTAGAACAAAATGCTTAAGGAAGAAATAAATAAGGAAAAAATAAATTAGATATACAGGGAACATATACAGTTATATACATACGTTAGTATGTGTGGATATACAGACATTAAGTAATAAGAAATATCAGTGTTAATGTAAGCAAAACTCTGTAGGTAGTTGTGGGAATGATGGTTGTACAAAAGTCATGGTATGATAATAAGAAGACCAACATAACAATTTTTTTTCGTATGGTGTGATTCATCAAATGAAACAAGCTATAAAGGAAAAAAAAGGAAATTTGTTGTTGGATAAGTTTGCAATCATTGCCTCAGAATATACACTTAATGACTGCATGATGTGTTGCTTTACTGCTGATTCGCTCGTTTGATTTATTGCCTTTTCCAAAAAGGCGATTAAGTGAAGTACTTTTGTCTTTTTTGGTTCTCTTCCTCAGGCAGAGCCCTCACCGATGAAGACTACTTGGTACTGTCCTCTGGATCTGGTAAGGCCAGCAGGCGTTGCACATTGTAACATGAAGGGGATAATGTGCCTGTGAGTCCGTTATAGTTTAAAACAGGGTAACTCTGTCAGGGACTTTCCTGGAGGCTAAAACAGGACCGTTACAGCTCCATGTAGAATGTGAGAAATGAGCTCAAAGCAGCTTGATTTTATTTATTTTTTACACATATTGGGATACTGGGTGTCTCCAGTAGAATAGATTATCTCTCAGTGTTTAGTGGTATAAGTCTTTTTAAATTACCTACTTAGAATCAATAAAAAAAACAAACATTTTATGGCATATTTCTTTACTACATTGAGTCAAAAAAGATAATTTATTCCTCACTATGATTTTCATGCATTCTTTCCAACCCATGAACGCTGTCTTAACCTGCCCTACAGTCTACTGTGGTGGAGGAAGAGGAGGATGGAGTGATCTACACAGTGGTGGTCAAACAGCAGCATGGTGCCCTTAATAGTCCAATGGTAAGTCATGTGTGACTGACTGGACATGCTGGTTGAGGCGAGTGATTGAAAAGGCCTCATACTGGCAGTAACATTAACATCTGTCTTGTTCTCTGTCGGCCTCTCCTCCTCCCTGTCTTCCTCCAGTCAGCGGCGTCTCGCTCCCAGTGTGTGAAAGCAGGGACAGAAGAGAAGCTGGTCCTCCACCTCCTCCACTCATTTGCTATGGGAGACTCCTCCTTCATCACCATCTTCCTCTCCACCTATCGCTCCTTCACCTCCACGAAGAGAGTGCTGGATATCCTCACTGACAGGTGGGAGAGGAAGTACAAGTAAAAGTGCCTAGCTGAGTAAAAATGTACAAAGTAGGTCAGTTAAAATGTACCATCAAGGGTGAAAGTACTGAATTACATGTACTCACATTACTGTAATTAAGTACTTTTTTGTGTACTTGTACTTGTGTAAGGATGACGTCATTAAAGGTGAAGGTTAGCATTATTGTACCTCTGCGTAGTTAAAAAGTGGCTGCATTTGTCTCAATCAATCACTGATTTACTAGCACACTAAGTGACACATATCAAACACACCGCGATGTTACATGACTTACAGGTGACGCCGGTTTAGCAAAATGCTAAAAGCTAAAATGCTCGCGGTGGATCCTCAGGTGTGATTTCTAAATTTGCTACATTGCTGATGACCTTCAGTGAGGTGTGTGAGGACTTTCTGCTCTGTCTATTTCTGTCAAAGCTGTGACAGCAGAGCCTCTAAATGGACTGGTTGTAGTGGGACAGAGAGGCTAAATGGACTGGTTATAGTGGGACAGAGAGGCTAAATGGACTGGTTACAGTGGGACAGAGAGGCTAAATGGACTGGTTGTAGTGGGACTGTGGACTGATTATTATATGCACACAGTGACAACACAGTGGATACCTGAACCTGTCTGAACGTCAATCTGCCTTGTGGACCGTGAAGTCCTGAATCTGCTCTCGGTTCAACTTCTCTGCTTGACCATCCTAAGTGCGTATTATAACCAGTCCATTCAGCCTGTCTGTCCTCCTACAACCAGTCCACTCGGCCTCTCAGTCCCACTGCACTCCTCAAACATTTTGAGCTGAGTGAGGCTCTGCTGTCAGCTTTGACAGAAGTTGTGAGTAAGTACAGAAAGGCCTCACTGACAGTAGAAAGTCTTCAGCAATGTAGCAAAGAAACCACCACTGGAGGACCCAACGTAAGCATTTTGGTCATGTAACATAATGGGTGTGTTTGATGTGATTAACTTGCTCGTCGGCTGTTGCATTAAATCACCGAAAGATTATGCAGTCTTAACTATGTTGAGGTACAGTAACGCTAACTTTAACCCACAATGACGTCATCCTTAATTTCATTGCATTCATAGCTTTTACTCTGTGATGGATGCAACTAAGTAAAAATAAAATTACTGTTTTTAAAAAAAAATACAAAAAAAGTACACAAAAACAACTTAATTGCAGTAACGTGAGTAAAATCTAAACCGTTAATTCCACCCTTCCATTTCTGTTTCTAGTTTTTGGTAAGAGTAAGAGGATCTGTTTTTCAGACAGGGTTCTAAATAAAAATAGAACAGAAATAATAACAGGTTAAACAGCTGGTATGATAGCAACTCGAAGTTCATTGATGCACAGCAACCACAGCAGCTGTCAGTATCCTGTCTGGTTGGGTTTGTGCTGTGTGAAGCGGTGAAATCTCAGAGTAAGTCAGTCCTGTGGGAGCTTGGGTGAAAGCAGACAAAAAAGTAAATGGAGACTGTACTTACAAAGCTGAGGGTTGAGATCTCGTCTCCTCTTCCTCCCACTGTGCAAAAAAAAAAAAAACGTAGCCGAAATCTAATATAATAATGTATGAAATGTTTATTTGAGGTGTACTTTGAGTTTTTAGTTTGGCCCACGTCCTGTCTGATAACATTGAGGGGGAGGGGTTTATGACCTATACTGCAGCCCACCACCAGGGGTCGAATAAGATGTTTTGGCTTCACTTTTGGGGAGCTCTCATGTCGTCCATCTTTGTGTACAGTGCAGGTCTGCAGCCATGCCAGCAGCTCTGTGAGAATTCAACGCTAGCATGCTGATGGTTAGCAGGTGTAAGGTTTTCCATATTTACCATCATTTAGTGTTAGCATGCTAACAAATTAGCACTACACAAGCATAGCTGAGGCTGGTCGGAATGTTATTAGTTTTGGTTATAAACTAGTGTCAATTTTCTGTCAGATATTCTGTTTTTATTTAGTCTTAGTCCTGTGTCAAACGCCTTTGTTACTTTTTCTCATATTTAATTGACCTCATCCTGTGAAATGATGATGTGCTGGGATTTTAGTCTTATCCTTGTCAAAGAAATTGTAACTATTTTACTGTAGTTTAAGTCAATATAAACTGATGACGTTCTGGTCTTTTTTTAGTCATCAGATTTTTTAACATTTCAGTCAGTCTAGTCCTGCCAAAACTAAACTTGTCATTTTAGTCAAACTTATTTCACATAGGATTTAATCTTCCCATTACCATTATGAACAATGCTGATTATGAATGCAGCTTTGCAGAAAGTTTCTGGTCTAGTGGTCTGTTGGTATCACTTTAAGTTCAGTGCGTACGATTTGGGGGCACCTATTGGCAGAAATGGAATATAATATTGATAACGATGTTTTCATTAGTGTATAGTCACCTGAAACTAAGAATTGTTGTCTTTTCATGAGCCCTTTATGTGTCAGGGTTTCAGTTTTAGTGTGTTATTTTCCTGTGTTATGGTTTTGACTTTGTAGTTTATATTTGTTAGTTACTTCCTATGTATGTCTTATCATGTGAGTTTCTAGTTTATTTCCTGTCTTATTTTGTAGTCCTTTCCTCTTGTATCTTGTCCTGCTTTACACTTCCTCCCGTTGTTCTTTTCCCTCCTGCCCCGCCCTGATTAGTTTCACCTGCTCCTTGTTAACCTGCCCTTTAAAGTCTGTGACTTTCCTTTTTGTCTTTGTCAGTTCATTGTGCATGTTACCATGTGTACCTCTGTTCCTGCCTGTCTCTCTTGTGCTCTTCGTTTGTTTTTGCCTTCAAGTTTTGGACTCCGTTTGGTTTTGGGATTTTTTGTTATTTATTAAGTTGTTGGTTTTGACCCTTGCCTGCCTTTGACCTTTTTAGTTTGCCTTTAGTTAATAAATCAGTTAATTGAACCCGTTTTGCCTCCTGAGTCTGCACCTGGGTCCAACCTTGGTCTTCTTCCACGGAGTCTGTCATGTTTCTACTGCAGCCCGGAACCGAAACCCAAACACTGGCTTCATTAAGGGCCTTTCACGTTTTTGGCCACTATAAAAAAAACAAACTATAAATGAAATCACTGCAGCAGTTGAAGGAATTTGTATAAAACACCCGTTTGTAAAGTTCTTCCAAAGCCGCAACACAAAGAGTCAGTTTAGGTCTACCTGGAAACATTATAGGCCGACACTTTTACTGAAAAGCTCCTTGAGAAAAACAAGCCATTAATAAATTTAACACAAAGCATCAGTGTTATTTATGACACAGCAGATACACATATTTGAAGCTCAATGATACTGATGTTTATATTTATTATATTATTATTTTTCTGCTCCATTAACTTTCTTGTTTGTTAACAGATTGGAGAACCCGCCTGGGGATAGCGAGAGGAGCCAGATGAGACAATCTTTCAACAAGTGAGTTTTTAAAAATGCTACCCAACATCTTTTTCTTGAACTTTTTTTTTTTTGTGTGTGTGTGTGTGAGTGGCTACTTAAACATATCTTCTAAAACAACAACAAGCTGTTTCTTTGACATCATTTACCAGTGTTTTGAGATCGCTATCTAATGGAAAAGATGATAAACTGGCAGCAGTTTTAACATGTTGTATTGACATAATAATAGTTTTTATAGCTAACGTGTCATCCAGCAGACACGTAGCAACATCAGAAGCCATTTGGAGTTGTGTTTCTGTCCACAGCCCCTACAAAAATGTATGGATATGCATGCATATGGTGTGCCTCCTGATTGGTATCATTAGAATTCTACAATTTTCTTGAAAGGGGCTCTTGGTGCTGTTTTTCCAGGCTTACTTTCTGTTATAAAGTAAATACTCATTGCAAACAAGCTAACATTCAACCTCTGTTAAAAGAAAATCTTGATCCTTTGTTCCCAATAGATTATAGATTCATCCCTATGCTGCTTTTCTTGTCCAAACCCCTTGAGAATGTGACTACTTGACAACATGTTAGATGTGTTGCAAAATACCAATATAGTCAATCAACTCCAATCTGCAACAGCTTGTTTATCTACTTCCAGCAACCTGCAACAGCTCAGGGTTTAAACCAGAGACAGATGCCCAGTCCCACTATCACACCTTCCTTCATTGGTGTCCAGCAAAAGCTGATGATTGATTTGAAAATTATTGATGACTTGATGTACTTATACAGCACTATAAGGAACCTTTTTGTTCGCAAACTCTGAACTATCTCGAGGTCAAAAGGTGACATCCCCCAGAGCCCTGGAAGCAGGATGTGGAAGCAAAAGTAGAATATTTCTCTCCTAATTTCTGCAGAGCGGTGTGTACAGTGTTCAGCACATGGCTGTCTGAGTATCCTGAAGACTTTAAGAGTTTGGGGGAGCCCTCTCGCCTGCTGCGCCTGGCTCCCCTTCTCCCGCAGCACTCGTCATCCGCAGCCGACCTCCGTGCTCGCCTCCTCAGGATAGCCGAGGAGCTCAGCGAGAAAGCCCTGCTGCCTGATGCCCATAAAGGTCTGTATTTTAACTGGGATATTCTGAGCACTACAGCTAGTTTGCTATGAAAGCCATAGTCAGCCATGTTTGCAATAATATTTGTTAATCTATAGATTAGAAATGTAGGTCTGTCAGTCTGTCGGTCCACCACTTTGGTACAGTATAAATTACCATGAAGTACATTTAAGTCCCTTCTCGGGAGGAATTGTAATAACTTTGGTGACCCTCTGACCTTTCATCTGGTGCCATCATCAGATCAAATACCCGGAGAACTAATGACATTTCCATCAGCCTTAGCTGTATTTGAGATTACTGGATGATGAAGCTGTTATCTTAAGAAAGCCACCATTGTCTAACAAAACAAATGCATCATTGCACTGGACACAGGGAAGGGTCAGAGGAACAGCTCTGAGAGAAACTGATTCCTGCATCTACAGGATGGAAAAGATTAAAGAAGGGCTTAAAAAGATGTGTCTTATATTCCAGTTTTATTAAACAGCCTCACCCTTTGCAGATCAGACCGGTTTCACCAGCCCTCTGCCTGACGCCTCCAAGTTTGAACCTACCTGCATCCTGGGATTCCCTGCAGCGCTCATCGCTGAGCAGCTCACCAAGATAGAGACAGTGAGTTCTCTTATAAGCCTCACCATCTTTTTTGATGGCAAAACCTATGATACTCAAATTTAACAGATTAAGTCAATGGAAACTTATCATGGTTTGTTTTCATGCTTGTACTGTATGGTTGGATTAGTGATTTTTAGGAAACGGGCTTGTTATTTATAGATTTATATACTGTCACTTATCAGGAGCTGTTTGTCCGTCTGGTCCCGTACCACTGCCTGGGTTCACTGTGGTCCCAGAGGGATAAGAAAGGGAGGGAAGGCGTTTGTTGGTCCGTCCGGGCCACTGTACGTCAGTTCAACAAGTTGGCCAATGCAGTTTTAGCGTCCTGCCTTTGGCCTACGAAGCTGCGCAGCCAGCAGAGAGCCCGACTGCTGGAGAAATGGATCAGTGTGGCAGAGGTCAGTGTGCAAAAAGCTCCAAAAATGCAGGATTTGATGCCATTTTTACAAGCTTTTTTTTCAAGGGTTTATGGTGAAATGACAACAGTATTGTAGTCAGTTGGGGCTTCAAGTCTTCCAGAACCCCCAAGTGTGCATTTTCCTACAATAAACTCCCAATAATCCCCTGACCATAATCCTATTCTGTGCCCTGGCTATGCACATGCCATCACAAATTCACACTCTGCTTGGTTTCTAATGTGACTGTAAGTGATTTGCACTTTAATCAATAGCTGAACACAGTTGATTCATGTTTCTTTTCTGGACAGAGCAGCAGCATGTAATTAAATAATGCTCTCTCTATCTCTCTTTGAGTGGTTGACCACTGTTGAAGAGGTTGTTAGAAATAAGCATATTTTTATACTGGAAGTGGACTTACAGTCCTAGTACGCCTTTAGGAAATGTAATAGGAAATGTACTCTGCTTGAAAAGCACATACCAGGAATGTGCTGCGTCAGAAAATGTGATGTACAACCTCAAGGCAATCTGTAAAGGATTAAAATGTCTGTATTGTAGATTAAGTGAGTTATGTGACAGTGTTATGGTTATTACGCACAACAATCGGTTTCTTTTAAAACATTGAAGAGCTCACAGCAACGACAGGATCTGCTGGAACGCACACATAAACACATAAACATATCCTGTCCTTGGTTGTCATGGTTACATTCGCAGTTTTACTTCTTTCCAAACCTCTTTATCTGTGAATAGTATTCCTGTATGAAGCACCATAGACGCACACAAACACACACACTCTCTCTCTCTCTCTCTCACACACACACACACACACTAACATCCTCTTTGGCATAGTGAGGCATCACTGGTTTGCTGCCAAACTGCCGTCCTAAGCTCATCCCAGGTTTCTTTTGGGACAAACCTCTTTAGCAGAATACATTATTCAGCGCCTCAGGCCGATTCGGTAACTTAACACGAGCCAGATCCACAGCCACAGCTGTTCTCAGTTACAGCGTGTGTGTGTGTGTGTGCGTGCGTGCGCGTGTGTGTGTGTGCATACAAACGAGTGTATTCATCTGTGTGTGTGTGCTTTCAACAGGAGTGCCGAGCCAGGAAGAACTTCTCCTCACTGTATGCCATCGTGTCGGCTCTGCAGAGTAACCCCATCCACCGGCTGAGGAGGACGTGGCAGGACACCGACAGGTCTGCATGTGAACAGTTTCTCGGTTTAACGAATTAAGATGAAAATAAATCAAGGATTAGTCATCATGTCTGATTGCCTACCACAAATTTTTAAAAAATAGTTACAAGCTAAAACAAAAAGGCAGGACAACGTGACAACAACAAGCAAGTATTTAAACAAGTATACATGTAAAAAAAAAAAAGTTTGTACAGTACATTAGACATGCAATACAGTAGTATTAAGTAATTGAGGACCTGTATTGACCTCTGCTGGTGAGCAAGGAATTGCAGCGGTGGCACCTCAGACCTTCAGCACAGACTACAGTCTCATTTTCAAAATAGAAGATCTTTCCCACGGTGTCATAACTTGTTTGAAACAATAATAACGTCATTGTGATCGTCACAGCTATCATAAATGGACATTGTTAATGCTGTTAGTTGCACCTGTCCCTTTCCAAAGTGTCTGCTCAGAGAATGGTCTATAGAGGACAGTCGGTAACGTGAGCAGCGAAGGCATAATAAAATATATCATAATGGTAAATGCTAAGCCTCGAGTTTTGGTATATTACTCTAAAAAAAAAAAAAAAAAGGTTGGCTGAAAATCAAGCAAAAACCCCAACTTCCTATTACTACTTAAATAACAGAAAGTCTATATTTTGTATTTTTGGACTGTTGATTAGACACAAAAAGAGCCAAACTTGGCATTATTAACCATTTCTGACGTTTTATGGACAGAACAGTTAATCAGTCAATCATATCTTATCATGTCACCTTATTGAATTTAGTTAAAGATAAGAAAAAATCTACGTTATGGGAATTTCCCGATGCATAGAACTTATATTTGATCACATGTTCAAAAAACAGCTTCTCTCCATAAAGTAGCCTGTAACTGTAAATATAATACAAAGCAGCATTGCAGGAAACTGGTGTTACCCTCAGGACATTTCATTTGTTAAATCACCATGGCAACCTTGCATCTGAAGTCATGAAGAAGCAGAAGTAAAATATCTTTCCCTAAAACAAGAAAATGCCATTTCAGCAGTCTTGTCCCCCTAACAAGCCGTTTCAGTCACTGCATTTTCTCTCAGTATGATTTTAAACATTCTTTACTCAGCTTTTCCATCAGTCTCTCAAGTACGTTCTTGTTACCGATTCTTCAAGTTCAGCTTATGCCAAATATTATCACTATATTCGATTAGCTTCATAATTGAAATATGAGAATTGAATACGTGTAAATGGTCATTGAATGTAAACCAGCCCACTGTTTTGGTCACTTGACAGGGAGGCAGTGAGGAGATACGAGGAGCTGTCAGAAATATTCTCCGACAAGGACAATTACTCACAAAGCAGAGAGCTCCTGAAGGAGGTAAGTTTCTGGAGAGACAACATACAGAATTAGAATGTAAACGTGATATGCCGTATTTTCAAAATACAGTGGCGGGGGTTAAAAACAGGAAACCAGTGCTCTGCATGATGACGTAGTTCACATTCCTTAGTAAGGAATTTGGTTGTTATGGTGCACAGAGGCTAGTTTCTTGGGTTATGACACAGTTTTTTTAGTTTAAAGTTAAAAGTTAAAGGTTTCTGAATGACGTTTTCTTGATATCTTGTCATCTGGTCACTTGTGTTTAACTAACTGTTTGCCGAGAGGCTGGTGGAGCCGCTTCTTGAGCTGGAAAGCTGCCAATTTAAAGTGTTTTAGTGTCGGAGTGCAGTTTTGTTCTGGAATCAAATTTCAACAAGTCTTTTCGGATGTCTTGAAACTCGTTTCAGGCCTATTTTTTACTCCGATCTGTGATGTCCTCGGCTGCTGTTGGATTCTTTTACCTTCTAATCTTCGAAGATCCTTTTTTTTCTTTAGCTTTCTCCGCATCACTACAAATACTTTGAGTTTACACCTGTGTGTACAATATGTAACAGTGCACTGTGGATGCATCGTGTGATGCATTTATGTTCTTTATCCATATTGTGGCGTGCTAGAGGAAAAGTCAGGCGATCGCTGAAATCATCAGAATACATCTTTTAGGAACCACGAATGTCTGTACAGAATTTCCTCTGAATCCATCCAATAGTGGTCAAGATATTTCAGTCTGGCTCAAAGTGGTGGACTAACCAACCGGCCGACATTGCTATCCTAGAGCCATGCAGCTAGCATGACTAAAGACAACATGCTGACTGCAAGCATACAGTGACGTCTTTAAAGCTTCTAACTGCAGCTTTGAAAAACCATGTGACTCTTGTGCACTTTGACAGATATCTCACATCTTGTGACAAGCACATGAGTCTGTCAAGTGCCACTGCTCGACCACATTTATTAAATTGCACAGGCTGATGTCGAGCCTTATCCTCAGCTGCTGCAAACAACATTCAGTGGTTGAGATTTATGACCAAAAACCAGTCTAATCTGGTTGAGTACTGTCCTTATTCTGTCACCACTTTCACTTCGTTGTACGACACCCATCTGAAGTCGTACATTATATTTAGTTTGCACTGCGTCAGAGAGTTGGGGTAGTTGACAGGGTTAGCTGTGTTTTGATTCGCTGTTATGGTGCAGTGCAGGCATCAATACCTTTACATTAGCTTCCATTTCAACCATGATACTCCCAAAGGAATTCATCCAAACATTTGCTTTTATTTTGAAAGCTTCACATCGAGCTTTGATTCCAGAAAAACACCACCGCCTTTCTGTTGCTCTCTGACTTTTTTTTTTTTTTTTCAGCAGTTACTTGCTTTCCTTCATCTCTCTGCTTGTCCAAAAACTACCATGACTAGCAGACAGAGTGTAAGATGAATGATTCAGACTAATAAAAGACTCGTTGAAAGTTTGGGGGAAAATATTCACAACACTGTCAGTGAAGCATTTATCGGTGTAAAAAAAATACTTTATTATATAGCATGGTTAAAGCATGCTCTGTTTTGGCGAATGTCAAGTTGTCAGAATGAGCGGTGTCAACTTTGACTGAAAGTAACATTATTAATGAAAATAAATTCATGTTCATATCAGTCATGACGGGATTTGTTTTTTGTTTTTTTTATAATGGCATTATATCTTTATCACACTGAATATTTATTTTTATAAAATGCAAGCCCATCTAGAGTCAAGCATTGCAAATTAGCTTAGGCTACAAATGGTACGTATGTCCTAAGAAATATTAAACCAGCGTCTTTGAGCTCATTGTTTTGGTTTCATCGCCCAAAGCTCATTGTCTCATCAGCTTAATTTTCAGCCACAACAGGCTGATGTTTTCAGTGGGGAAAAAACCCTCCACTGTACTCTATGTTCAGCACCAAGTGACAGACAGACAAAGTTAGCACCTAGCTGGTGAACATAGTGGAACATTTAGCAGCTAAAGAGCCTGAAGTTTCCCTCTGGAGTTGGCAGAAACCAGATCAGAGATTTTTTAAAAAGAGAGTGAATATTGGACTTACATTCATCAGGTTGCCAGATCATGTTGCTCTGTATCTGCTGGATGCATAATCAGTTACCGGTTTGCTAATACGTTAGCCATATAATAAAAAAAAAAATTCAAAACCTTTTTCTTGAGCAAATAGAATTTCCCTAGTTGACAAACTCCACGATGATGAGGATCATGTGGTATGATTGAAAGCCCCAGAACAGCTAACAAAAAACAAAATTGTTTCCCAGGTTCAGAATGAACTTGAGCTTGAGAATTCCCTTGCTTTTGTCTTGCAGGAGGGCACGTCAAAGTTCGCCAACCTTGACAACAGGCTCAACAACAAACATGTTCATAGGGTAAGTTGAGTGGAGATAAAGACTGGCAGCGATGGAGCTTTTTAGCGAGGCAGGTTTGTTGGTGGAACATTTAGATTCGGGAAAAGGAACACAAATGACAGCCAAAGACTCATCAAATCATTTGGGGTCACCAAGATAGTTTCAGTCACCGTGGAGAAACTTCAAATGACCTCACCATTTGTTGTGGAGGCAAAACCACAGATCATACAGCACATAAAAAAAGCACAATTTTCACCAACTTTATAGCTCCCGCATACCAATCATTTTAGCCTGAGGGGTTGTAAACCCCCACAGGCCTTTTTATAGGAGACCTTGGAAAATTTAGGAATGATGTAAGACCCTGCAAAAGTGTCGTTATTATTGCAAAAGTTAGAGGACGAAATGTGGTATAATTTCTTTAGAAAAATGTCGTGTGTTTTAGGGCTAATGCATCTTGTCGTATATGCACAGTGTATGTTCTGCGTGACAAATATTCAGTATACTCTAGGTTTAAATGATAGACGCGAGTAGAATCAAGTTTTGTTTTAGTTAAAAGCTCTCGGTTACAACTAATTTGAGTTTGATAATGAACTTCAAACAAAAAGCACTTGGAAAATACTGTAATCCTACAAAACATTAGGGCTAAGCGGGGGTGTTTCAGTGGTTTGATGGAGGATTGTAAAGGGGATCGACCGACGCGCAACAGCGAAATGGAACAGAGGGGCTGTCGCGTGTGTGATGTGCTGAATCATGAGCCATCGTTTGAAAAATAGCTGCAGGCGGCTGCTCTGAAATCCCTCTCTGTGTGGGCTCTTTTCACCATGTGAATAGTAACCCCTGGGGAACAGATGAAACGCTTCTTTTTCTTTCTTTACACAGTCCAATGCCCAGGGCACCGTGCCCTACCTGGGTATCTTCCTCACAGACCTCACCATGCTGGACACGGCGGTCAAAGACAGGCTGGATGTAAGTCACTCTCATCTCTATCAAGGGGAAAGCTGGTCACAACCCCCGCATGTTGCTCAGTGTTTTACAATTAGCAAAGTGACATAACGCATCCTGTCACTCCCTTTGCAGAACGGCTACATCAACTTTGACAAAAGGAGAAGGGTGAGTGTTGCAATATGCCTCAGTGTGAGAGAGAAAAGGTTAAAAGCTGAATACATTTACGATTTCACCGCTTGAAATAAGAGACATTGCGTGTAGCTACGACAAGAGCAGTAGTGGGCGAAGCTTTTGTTTCTGCAGCGCTGACAGAAGCAAGTGTGAGTGAGATTTGTAGCACCCTGACAAAAATCCTGTGAGAGAGGAAAACTGAACAAAAGCTAGAGAGAGAGAGAGAGAGAAGATACGTGGGGTAATTTTTGGCATAAGAGCGTATTAGAGCGAGCAGAGGTAAAATAATATCTGAGGGAGGAAATGAAAGGGGCGCTGTGAGTTGCAAGAGGGGGGGAAAAAAGAGCTGGCACAGTAATACTAGATCATACTAGATTTTTTTTTTTTTTATTATTATGAAACTCTGTGGTGATATGCCTCTTTGTTAACAGGAATTTGAGGTTTTAGCTCAAATCCGGCTCCTGCAGTCTTCCTGCAAAAACTGTGTTTTCACCACAGACGAGGCCTTCATACAGTGGTACCAGAGCGTACCAACACTAAGAGAGGAGGAAAGGTAAATAAGTCTGGTTCAGTAGCTGATGAAGCAAATCCCTTAAATGCATCAAATACAGCAACTTAAGTCTGTTGCTCCCACGAAGAAAAACACATTTGTCAAATTTAAATTTGTATTTGTTGGATGACGACTACTGATGCCTATTTCAGTTACAGGCTGTCCAATGAAATTGAAGCGCCTGGTGAGCCGAGCCCCCGTGGCCTTACTCCAACAGTCATCATCACGCAGTGCCCAGAGTAAGCTATGCTGTAAAAATGACTATAATATCACATTCTCACAATTCAGAAAAGGTCAACGAGGGTCTAGGTTGGTAGTCGCGGTTGTTTGAGCAACTCGTTGTGTAAAATCTTTAACAAGCTCTGCAGGAGATTCTGAAAAATATCTGATTGGGCTCGAAGCTTCAAATCTTTAAGTGCACAGTGTGTAATTTCTGCAACTACGGTTCTCTCACATTTAAAACAGTGAAAACAAAAGATGTAGTTTGATGACGTTTACCAGACAGGAACAGCGGAATGAAAGATGCTATCGAGTTGCATAATGGCAAATTGATTTTGGGCTATATATAAATTCAATTGACTTGACTTGAACTGTCGGAGTTTTTGTTCCCTGCTGCTTTGATTTTGACCTGGTTTTATGGAATTGCAATACTAAGTATCACCAAAGTGAATTATTAATGGCACCATTAGTCCATTAACCACTAGTCAATAAAAGGGTAAATTAGTCAAAAACAATTTTTTTTATCAGAAACAGTCAAATATTTGCTGGTTCCAGCCTCTCAAATGTCTGTTTTTGTTGCTTTTATGTGTTTTTTCATATCATTGTAAATAAAATGTTTTGGGATTTTGGACTGTTGATTGCAGAAAACGAGCACACCTGGTCTCTGGGAAATTAGATGGGCATTTTTCACCGTGACTTTTTGTTGACTAAATGATGAAACGTTGCTAAAAATATTAGTTTGAATGTTTTAATGTGTTGACAGCCTGAGTACCTCCCGGACCAGCCTGGCTGGTGACAGCGACAGCCTCTTTGACTTCCCCTCCCCAGTCAATAATCTGCTGTCAAAACTCACAAAGGTAATTATTTCTTTTATTTTCAGGCCAACTTTGCATTTATATTAGCTCATTTCACAGATGCTGTATGCAGAACTAACTCTTAATTTGCTTTTGACTAAATCTGCTAAACAGCGATGAAAACAATCACGTTCTTGATTATCCTCAGCACCATTGTTTTTATTTCTATCACAGCATATGAGATCTCCATCTGTGTCCTGTCTGGATGTTGACACGTCTCCTCCAACCAACGACTCCGCCCCTGCCACGTTAACTCCATCCAGTCCCACAAAATCGCACCGCCGATCGGCCTCCTGTGGCAACAACCCCACCAGCAACATCCAAGGTTCGGGGCCCGACATGCGAATCATCAGGATACGGATGGACCTGCAGGATGGAAACCTGTACCGAAGCATACTGGTACTAACTCAAACCATTTGAATCTACAGCAGCAGCAAGAGAGAAAATGCTCTGTCTCAAAATAATCTGCGACATGCTGCATTTAGAGCCTCTTCTCTTATCTGCAATGATCCCATAATGATAGTCATCAGAATCAGATCCTCAGGACACAATAGACCCAGTATATCATTAGTGCAAATCAAGCTGTCTTAGTGTCACTGTTATTCTCCTCTCTCCCCTCAGGTCACAAGCAATGACAAGACCCCCGCAGTGATCAGCTCTGCCTTAGAAAAGCACAATCAGGACCCCAAAAAGGCATCCAGATATGAGCTGATCCAACTTCTGCCTGAAGGAAAAGGTAAAGAATGCAAAAATGCTAAATATTTGTCTGTTACAGCTTGTCAAATGTGATTATTTCATATTATGATTTGCTGCTTTTCTCTGTTTTATATCTTCGTAAACTGAACAAAGATCACAACGTCATCTTTTTTATACATATATTTAAAAAAACTATTATGCCTGAATAATAATAAGTTTATTTTTACGGCACCTTTTCAGAACAGATATCACAAAGTGCTTCACAATAGAAATAAATAAAAAAACAACAAGAGCAAATAAGAGACAGAACAGGCAGAGGCAAAAAAACAACAACAAAAACACACAAACAAGACAAGGTAACAAAAGCAAGTCTTAACAGATGAGCCTTGAGCTGCAAGTCCAGTGGGAGAGAGGTCCAAAGAGGAGCTACTACCTCAAAAGCACTGCGGTCGTCTTTTTGTCTTGAGCCTGGAGTAAGGAACAAACAACAAACCCTGATCAGAGGACCTCAGATTCCTATTCCGACAGATTAGATGGTGACATTAGAGAGGAGAGAGGGGAAACATGCAACAGCAGTCCTCATCCAGACACGATCTGTGGGTGTTGCAGTTCGTGTTTTGCCATAACCACAAAGGGCGTACCATATATTTCCAGCTTTAGAGTCAAATGCAACATCTTTGAAGACGCTCTGTTGAATTCTGATGTGCTTATTTGTCTCTCTTCTTCTCTCGACGCAGAACTGGTCATCCCTGCTACGGGAAACGTCTTCTATGCCATGACGTCATCGAGTGTCGACTTCCTGCTGAGAAGGAAAGGAGGGAACACTCCTCTGGGCTTGCAGCCGATCAGCACAGAGACGAGCGCCACTTTTCCTCGAATCAAGGCCAAGGGGAGGCGACTGGTCAGGACTCTATTTTGACACCAGACATTTGTCCACAATGACGGATTTTTCTCATAGTCTCGATGTGAATCCAAGGCGAGCTGTCACATACAGTAAATGTGGCCTTCTGTCAGCAAAACAGAAAGCGACATAAGCATTTCTCCCATGCTTTTACAAAGCGTGTCCTTCCAAAACACCAAGTCCTGATTGTGTTTCAATCACCAACTCTATAGCAAGTTTTGTCACACATTTCAGACCCCCAGCTGCCCTGCTGTGTTCATCAGAACCGTCTGCTGCTGAAGAACAGTGTCAGTTTTCCTTTATACCGAACAGTATGCATCTAATTCTAATTAACACCTAGAGGAAGAGCAATGGAAGCCTTTAACTGACTGCTTTTGGTGCTGGCCTTCAAGTTCCAGTCAGGTAGCACTTTTAAAACTAGCACATTTTTTCATTCCAACTCAACGAATAGGATCTCTTTTAATTGCTTATAGCCACCGGGAAATTCCTTTTCTGTGCCTCGGTCGTAAGTGACATTTCCAAATGTAAAAAGCTTTAATTATGATGACCTGAGATGTAAGGATGAAGGACATTGGACTGTTTTTTTTTTTTGTTGTCGGGGGGGGAAACATAGTGAAATCTAAATATATAGAGCCTGTTAGATCTGGTTCTGGTAAACAGTACACATGTATGAGCAAGACCAAAAGATGCAGTGCAAGGGCATGATTGTAACAAAACACTGGAGACATATATATGTCTTGTATATATTTATATATTTTGTGTGCCTGTATGATGTCAACATTGTGTTTACACTGGCAAGGAGCTCTAGGTCCATGTGTCCGAACTGTCCAGTAACCATCAAGGAAAAATGCATCAATTACCCGAAAGATTTCCTCTTTAAACAGGTCGTCATGTGTCTACAGTGAAAGTAATTATTTCAGCTCTGAATCAAGCTGATATTCATTTTAACAAACACTTAAAGCTGCATTAATCAGTACTTTTTATATTAACAGTGAATTGAATTCCTGTTCATATTATGAAAGAGTCTTCTTGTAGTGACTAACCTTAAAAGATTGATCAACTCTGCAGCTCTGTTGAGCTTTTTGGTCTGTTTTTAGCTCATTTGTTTGCTCCAAAAGTTGAACCCTTTCCTGTGAATGTGGTTCATTCACACGGCTGCTATCAATCCTGTTTCCAGCAGCAGCTGTTTTTAGCAACAACCAAAAAAAAAAAAAGCAAAGATATAATGGATGCTACCTGCCCAACAGTAACCAGCAGTCACACAAAGTTAGCAACTAGCTATCTAGATGAAGTTTAATATCTAGATGCTAAATCCAGATTTCTCAGGAGTTGCTAAAAACCAAAGTAGAGCTAAAAGGAGAGTGATATGCACTTAATGTCATCAGTGACAGAAATACAACTTCAGATAAATACTTCTTCAACCGGATATGTACATAGGAAGCTGTTTGCTAACACGTTAGCCGTAACAACTTTATAATGCAGGAAAATGTCATACCGCTCGTTTTGGAGTTCTTCCGACCCCTAGTGGCCAAAAATTGATTATTGCAGCTTTAAAAACACCTTGCAGCCCTTTCAAAGCTTGAGACTTTGCTTCAGTTTATAATTGTAGCACCAACACCGTGAGGAATTTTTAATTAGGTTCAAACTAAACTGCTCAGTGCTGGTGAAGCCTCCTGATTGGCCGAGGCACGGGCGCAGCGAGGCCCTGGGAGAGGATTCTTCAGGTGATGTGGGCTAGCGTTATGCTATGTTACTGATTGTTTTAGTGCCTTTCTCCACAGGATGCTCATCTTTCTCATGTTTGCAATAGAATGTATCCAATATATTCAGAGGCAGTGCAGTCACCTCGGTGCTGCGCAGTCTCACATCAAAGCTCTTTATGCACTACATGCAGGATGTCCTATTTTTATGGTAATAAATTTACTTTTATATGAATTTCATTGCTCTTCACTGATGTGCTGTAAACTATTCCACATTCAAGACAGACAGATATTTTCCATACTGCTGAGTATCCCATAAATAAAATTAAAGCGTCTCTAAATGTCACGGTGACATTTTTATTTTTCTCATGATTAGAGTAAAAAAACAAAAAAAAAAACAAGGTGAAAATACATCAGTGACAAAAAAAATTACACCTTTGATTTATTCTTTTTTATTCAGATTCAAGATAGCCAGCATCTTTATCTCCAAGCGAGATCAAGCTCACAATGAATGTATGTATGTGGAAATGCAACTATAAAATCTAAGGCACGTCATAAAAAGAGTTCTGGATGTGTCAGAAAAGCACATTTTAAATTCACACTCATACCAAGCCAGTTAACAACACAAACATTCATGAAACGGCGCCAGTGCCTGGAGATGAATATCGTCAGGGAAATGTGTACGTGTGATGAATGTTACATGGCGCAATTAATCAATTAATGTTCATGCTTTTAAAATTCCACAAAAATCCATTTTCAGACATTTTCAATGAGAAAAGCTTGACACGCCCCCCCCCCCCTGAGAATATACCCACGAACCAGCTGATGTTGATTTAAACAGAAAAAAGTTCAAGTTAGCGAGGCAGCACTTACGTAGTTTGTAACAGTGTCTCATTGGTTTCAGTTCAAACAGTACCCAGTGGTCATAAAGACACTTGAGCAAATGGTTTCATTTGCAGTGGCACTTTGAGGCTTTTGTGTTTTTCAAACTGAACACCATATTACCCATAAAGCCTTCTTTATGGGTACTTACTTGACTGCTTATACTCCTCCAGCCTTGTTCTGTATCCCATTTGTTTAAGAAGGAGGATGTAACAGTCACAGTTCTTGATAACGACCGATAATCGTTATGAAGTAAAACGATTTTTTTTTTGTGCCTCAAAGGCTCCGAAAACATATTTTCTCAATCAGCTTCTTACTGTGAGCGATGGGCTCCAGCATTAACGCACGATTTTCTGCCAAAGTTGGATCAGTTTGGGTTATTTCAGTTGAGATATTTCTGTATTTACTTTCTTCCTCTGTGCTCTCAGAACTATTACAAAAATGTACAGGATCATATGAATTTTAAATGTTAAACATGGATCATTTTACCACATTCAAATTTATATATACATTGTACTGGAATATGTTGAAACATTTCATTTAATATCCAATATGCCAGATATTATCTCACCCTCAACCCATGATGGCCTTTCCTTAAGTCCAGCCGACCCATCTGGCTCCAGCGGGTAATCAACACTGGCTCGTTCCTCCTCCACAAGCCTCACACTCCAGCGCTGCTGCCCGGTAAGCCTTCCACACCACCGGGTCCTGCAGACACACCGTGCCACCGCCACGCCTCTCCTCCGCCTCGTTTCGATTTATGTCTCCCACGCACACCCAGCCTCCTCCAGCCCCGGACCCGGCCGCGTTGGGGCTGACAGCCCACTTGGAGTGGTCCCGGCTGGCCTTGAAGGTGAACGTCTGCCCTGGGTTAATGAGTGTGATGTCCAGGACCTTCCAGCCCAGTGAGCAGTCGGAGGGGAGGATGCCCGTGGAGCGAACCCAGAACTGGACCAGGAGGTCTGACTGGAGGGTGGGAGCCACCCAGGAGTGGTACAGGTCTGATGAGGCAGAGAGGGAGAATGGATGGAAACATGTTTTTATTACTGACTAAAAACTGACTGCATTCTGTTAAATAATATGGTCTTAGATATCATTTAAAAAAACAAGGAGGGCAAATAAGAACTTGTCATGCTCACATTGGCTTATTTATACCTGCAAGGAAACTCAAGGTGAAGCTTACACAGGAAGAACTGTGGCCCCAGCAATATTCAAACTACTTTTGTTTCTCCCAAGTCATACCATTGTCAAAAGAGGCTCCTTTGGCAAAGCTGATGAAGTCAGTGCCATCTGTTGAGGTCAAAGTCACGCTGCGATTGGACGCGGTTTTGGTATGAGGAAAGATGTGACCGGACAGATGTTTTTTCTCACAGACAGCAGCCAGCGCGGGCACCAGGGATGCCAAGGACTCGGGGACGTCGCAGTCGTACACATTAGGCTGATTGATCTGTAGCTGCTCTCCTGTGGTGCAAAACAAATTAGATTTAAGGCAAACGCTGCTAACGGCACTCCAGAATCACTCTATCCGTTAAGTGCAGTAAATGAATGGCACTGTCTTGGTGACGTTGGTGCAGAGGCACTGCAGCAACTGTGCACAGAATGCATGCATTTCCTGCATGCAAAAAAAGTTTATTTCTGCCCCTGCTGCAATACATTTCTCCATGCATGATTCTTGGTGTAAAACAGCAGTGCTATAGAGATGCGTTAATGTTTTAGAGTAGCTCGTGCAAACTTACAAGACTTAATGTCAGGTTTTCTACATTTGGTCAGTTGTCTGGGGAGAGATATTCTCACAGATGCCACAAAGCTGAATTACAATATGCAATTTGTTCCTTACATAAAATAAACCAATGCACATTTTTTGTTGTTGTCAGTAACTACACTGTACACTCTAACCTCAACACATATGCACTTGTGCATACTGTCTCTCCACGAGCTCCATTAGGACTGGAACTGAAGGCTACATTTTATTATTGATTTAGCAATCCATTATTTTCAGCTTAATTGATTCATCATAATTTCTTAAGTGTCCAAACATATTGCATTTACGATAAGACAAAACGCAGAAAGGCAGTACATCTTCACATTTGAAATGTTGGAACTTTTCATCTAGCGCCACCATTTACATTCTAAACTAAGATGGTAAATATCTGGCGCAGAATGTACGACAGTAAGCACGATCGATCCGCGCACAGTTAGCGCTGAGTGATATAGGCTAGGTGAAAAACTGACCTGACCTGAAAAACGGTTTCATTTTCTGCTTGTTCAACAGTTGTTTGGTAAGTTGTCGTTAAACACATCGTGAGAGGATCTGTACTGCTATCTTTACTCTCAATTATCATTCACTATGTGGGCGCTGGTAATTTCCCCCCAAAATTTGCTCTATGCAGGAAAAACCCTGTCAAAATTATACCTGCTTAACATCAGCATGCTAGCATTATCATTGTGAGCATGTTATCACGCTGGGCATTTATCTCAAAGCACCACTGAGCTGAACCACAGCGCGGCTGCAGACTCCTGCTGCCTGATAAATTAACTTTATATCAGTTGACAAATCGATTAACCGGCTTAGTTTCAGCACTGTAATAAAAATAAGTAGTTGGACTAATCAAATCTGGAAGTAGTGGAATTGCAATATAAGCAAGCAAATATTTCTAGCAACACACTAGTCGTCGCATATTGGACGGATTTTTTTTTAGCTTGGTGTCAAATCTCATTTTCCCTTCATCCATGTGCACATCTATGCTGCAAGGTGCTCGACGATGAAACGTGATAGGGGCTGTGATCACCTTCTGCTGTTTGACAAAACATTTATGCGCTGTGTATCCACGTCACCCCGGACAGTGTCACACATCTCAACATCCCAGCTGGAGAGGCAAGAATCTGATGGAGCAAACGCATGCCGCAGTGTGAGGGGCTGATATCTCTATGGTAACATGCCTCAATCTAATTACATTACCCCAGATACTGCCATAGCAACCGTGCCAACTGCTGGGTCTGCCAGGGAACCGCACAGGCAGCGCCGTGACATGCTGATGACACCTGTTTACGCTGATTACCTTGGATCAGGATTGTTGTTGTTGTGTGAACACCTGACTGGATTATTAAGTACTGGGTGACGACAAGACGATAGTGACGGAAGAAACTGCTTCCAAGATTAGACAGCAAGAATTAACCTCGCACACTAACCACACAACTTGTGGTTCAATATCCCCAACTTATTTTTGACAAAGGCAGATATCGTTTGTTTATACTTTTATATTGAACAACATCTGTGTTTTTAATTTCGTGAAGAATTCTAATATTCTTGGTAAAGTCTTAGAAAGAGCATTTACACCCTCATCGAAAACAAAGACTTTTTTTTTTTTTTACTAGGCAGCTCTTTAAGGCAGAGTAAAGCACCAATCAGTAGCAGGGAAAATCTAAGATATAGTATTTATATCTCTATTATAGGTTTAATAGACTCTTCGCTGAAGAACCTCCATTATATTGGCAAACTGATATGGTAATTTGTATGGAACCTAATATATCAGCCCAATCTTACTTGCTGTTTTGTTTGTTTACAAAGAAAGCAGCATTTTAGAGGTGACATTTTTTTAATATACTGAGTAAAAACAGTTGTTTTTTTTACCAATATAGGTGTAAGTTATTCATAATATAATAGCAGATAGAAGGAAGAGTCTCAATCTTTAGGTATTGTTATTATAATTTAACATAATCATCCATGTAAACATCATTGCAAAACTGCATATTTATAGCAACTCTGCCAGATGCAGGACTCCAGTCTTACCGATGGTCTGGAAGCGGTCGAGCGGGTATGTAACACAGATAAAGTTTTGTCCATTGGTCACACCGCTGCTGGGGTAATAATACTGTCCTCCCTGTCGCACCGGGGGGAAATGAGGGGTGCTGTGGACCAACCAGAAGCCCTGATTTTTATCCAGCAGGACGACACCTGAAGAGCAGAGATGTCGAGATTGTCAGCAAAAAAGAGTTGACGTGGAAATCAAAAGGTAAATAAACTGATCTACGCTCATTTATTTCTACATAGATGATCATAGGTTTTAAACACATATTTTTAAACTTACAAAGTGTGCCGAACATTTCAAGTCCTCACAACAACTGTTCCATTAGTTCACCACTTTGACTTAAATACAGCGATTTTTGTTTCTTAAACCTGCAATAACTAACTTTTTTTTTGGCCACTTGAGGGCAGTAGAAACAAGTTGTGCACACATAATCACCTTTTAGGTTGAGTTGGCGAAATTGTTAGCATAAAATTGCTTATTTACACAACCAGCAATCACAAGCAACATTATCATTTATTTGCAGTCGTGTTACTATCCATAAAAATCTAAAAATCACCCTCTTTTAGCTCTGTTTTTGGTCTCTACCAAGAGGGAAATATGCGCTGAAAGCAGCTGCCTGTTGCAGCAAAAAAAATGACAACAGCGATGAGAGTAAACCAAAACAGTAAAGATTTGGGCCGGACATATAAAGAACAAAAGCTCTGTAAAGTCGAGGGGAGCTGCACGATCAGGAGATAATTCTCTGTAGGTTCATTATTAAGAGTGACCACTTTCATGTTGTCATATTGTTTTCACTTTGTCATTTGATAGATTGTTATTATAAAAATATCAACTATAGATGCTTTAAACGTGCATATTCCTCTAACGCCATATTGCTTTCTTCCATTTTAAATAACTTTTGGATACTTTCAAGTGGTATTTTTTTTGGCCTTAAACATGACTTGTGCCGTTTCAAAATCAACCAATTCTCTGATTTTGATTCGTTTTATTACCTCCGCCAAGGAGGTTATGTTTTCACCCCCGTCTGTTGGTTGGTTGGTTGGTTGGTTTGTGTGCAGGATCACGCAAATACTACTGGATGGATTTCAACGAAACTCGGTGGGAGGATGGGGAATGGGCCAAGGAAGAACTCATTAAATTTTTGGTGCGGATCCAGGAATTTTTTTTATCACTTTCGTTAACATTGCGAGATAGGGCATTTTTGCACATTTTCGTTAATTTCTCAGCTAATAATGCATGAATCTCGATGACACAATTCAGGCATATGTAGGAAGTGGGTATCTATGAGGGCGGCTTGATTCAGCTTAATTTAAGGGGACTGTTGGGCCTTGGTGGAGGTATGTGCTCTACTGATTCTACCATTTTCTAGTTTTATTTGTTATGGGTCTCTTTTGAAGTGTATAAATTGGATTAGCATTTGTTTTATGCATGTTTTATGTATTTCTACCATTCATCTATACATAAAGTTATTTATGTATGTACTGTGCAAGCCAGCGATATAAGGTGTATAATGAAGCTTGATTTAAGATGCACTTGCCCGAGAGTCAAATCTCTTGCAGGCTCTCTGGACTGCTCCGGTGTTCACCTTTTGTGTGCCCCCCTCTGCTTCCACTGTTGTCAGCCCATCTGTCACCAAAGTCCACGTGTGGCCTCTGGTCATTGTAAAGGACGTACGCTAGCTCTGTGTTCTGTGAAAGATGAAGAGTTTATGATTAAATTGAAAATCTATCATACTCACATACCAAACAGATTTAAAAAAATAGAGGCGCACATACACTTAAATAAAAAAACTAAATAAAACGAAATAAAAGAGCATAACACTGATAAGTTGAGGTATGCATGTTTTTCTATGACCATTTTGTTGAAACTACTATGTTATCCTTCTCACAGCTGTTCAGAGAAACAGACCGACTGCAAAGAAACGAACAAGTACGTTTCAGTTCTCATTCTCACTTTCCTATTCTGATCTAATAATGCCAAGAGGTTATAGCAGAGATACTCCTTTCAAAGAAAAAAAGAAGCTTATCACTGCATTTAATAAGTCTGTTTATAAAATGAAAAGTCTTCGGATTGCAGCAAAAAAAAGCAGAAGCAGGCAAAAATGAATAACATCTGCTGATGTCTGGAGGAACCTACAAGTCTGCACTACTGATATTTTACTTGGGCAAAATATAGTTTTGTTACATTGTGGAAATTAGAGTAACGTGGAAAGAAACACCCCAGGAAGGTTTACAACCACTATGGCAAAAGCTAATGAAGATTCAATTAATAAAAAAAAAAATGTTATATTAATACCAAAACCATATTGTTGTGGACTGATTTTGAGTGAAACGAAACTGAATTCTCATTTTTGTCACAGACAAAAAGACGCCTGAGGGAAGCAGACCTTTCCTTGTGAGTAGAGTTGTCCCACTGTCCTGCCCAGAGCCCCCGTGGTATCGTTCACTGTGCCTTCCCCATTAGTCCATCCTTCACTCCCTTTTTCCAGCAGTAAATACTTCTCACCCTGTTGGGGAGATTTCCTGCCATGCTCTTTAGGCAGCTTGTAGATATAGAACCTGAGAATAAGAGAATGAGACAGACAGAGGAAGATGTTTGTAAAGGTGTAAATGCAGCAGCTTTATACTAAATATGCCACATTATCGCTTCAATTTTTTAGTTATCTTTCTCCTGATACCTAATGGGGTTAAAAAAAAAGAAGAAAAAAAAAAAGCTTCTATTCTTAAACGCCCGTTTTGTCCAGGACAATTATCAGTGAATTACCAATCAACTGCATCCCCTTTGTCGTTGTAGCAGCTTATTGGTGAGCTGTCGCCCCCTAGTGGCACAGAGAAGATCAGCAGGAAAAGGAACAGAAGCATCTGAGAAGAAGAGATCAAGAGATTAAATTAATAATAAAATATCTTTCGCTCTCTCTGTTACATTCCATTCTCATCACACCCTGAACAGAGCCGTTTTATCCGACCTTGACCCAACGTTGTTTCAATTCCCTCCTCATTTGTTTTGTAACCAACCTTCAACTTTGACACATTATAACTTCTCCCTTTTTCTCAAGCTTCGTGTTTGTTCCTGATTCTACACAATCCTGTATTCTTCATTAAACTGGAGAACATTGCTGAATTGAGCTCTGCTTCGTGTCACTTTGTTCTCCTAGCTCGTTGCTCCCAGGAACCAAATGATGAAGTTATTGATCACAAAACTACTGTATATATATTTCTAAAATGACAAACACATCTGGTACATTGATAAATTAAATGACATCATAATATTGACATGTCCATATGTACATTATAAGGGTGGCTGTAATTCTTCCTCTTGTTGACACTGGCTGCAAAGAGATTCCTTCCTAAATCAATTTTAATGTAAGTGATGGGGGTCCTCGTTACATTGACTTTATGTGGGATTGTATTACCTAACATGGTTTTATTATTAACATGGTTTTATTTATTTTTTCTTTTATTATACTTACCTAAGGATATTTTAGAACAAATTAATTTTTTAATACATTTATCAATATTCTCTGGCTGATGCTTATATGAATGTATATTTAAATCGTTTCCCATTTCCTGTTTCAATTTCGATTATTTCCTATTTTAGTATTGTTATTTTGTTTTACTTTGTACGCGGGTCTCACCCGCAAATGAGATCTCCTGATTAAATTAAAGTACATACATTAACTTCAGCTGAAATTTGTGGCCAGTGTTGACATAAGGAACAACTGCAGCAATCAGCAATACTACATATGTGCACCATGCGTGAGTATTGTTTTAAGACAGACTAGAAAAATGTGAACCTATCATTTAAAACCTGCATGAACTGAGGCTTTTGTGCATACTATAATATAAAGGTAACATTTACACTACTCAAAACAGCTAAATTTAAAGTACCAAACATAAAAAGTACTCATTTTACAGAAGTGCCCCTTACAGAATACACACAGTACAGTAACTGGATTATTATTATTATTGATGCACTAATGTGTAAGCGTCACTTTAATGGTGAAGCTGGTAGGCTACAGGTGGCGCTACTTTCAACTATTTCATATAGCCTTAATCTAATAATCTATAACAGAATTTGTTTGCTATGATATGTATCAATAATGTTAACCTGCAAAGTAGTAAATAACAAGTACAGTATATTTCCTTCTGAAATGTCGTGAAGCATAAATGAGCAGAAAATGGAAAGTGCACGTACTTCAAATGTGTACAGTACTTGAATACATTTACTTAGTTACATTCCACCACGAGTCCAGTCTCAACAACAGCGTACAAATATATTTCATTGTTAAAAACAACTGGTGAGCTAAAGTAGTAAAGTCACTGAAAGCACAGGTTAAGTTTCATTTAACCACCTGGACCCACCTCTGGATGAGCGCGTTTTATGTCCTCAAGAGATACTTCAGTTGTTCTATTTCCCGATCCCGAACAAGAATAGACCCAACTTGCAGAAATTTCATTTTCATACCACGGATGTTATCGCTACATGGTCTGGGACAAACACAGCAAAGGTAAGAAAAGTGACGTCACGCAACCGTTCAAAGATAGCCTGTTAGCTATCTTAGCCTGTTAGCTACCTTCGAACGACAGGCTTCTTGCAACAAGATTATAACTTAAGAAAGGGACACAGCAAACACAAGATGGATAGTTTTAACTATAAGAGTATAAAATGTACGAAACGACAGCTAACAAAAACTATGGTTAAACTCAGTTTTAAAGTCTCCGTAACTTCCTAGCTCCGGTCTCATCCCTCTCTAAAAGTCCTAGATGTTTGTCACGAGGTCAGTGACGTCGCCGGGTGGGCGGAGCTGCATATAAAAAAACGTCACAGCTAAATTAACCAATATAAACAGGTCTAAATAAATAGACCTAAGATTAACATACACATAATGTTTTCATCAACCATTTAAAATTCTGGATCTTTTTACAAATCCCCATATAATGTTTAATAATAATAAAAAATATTGAATCTTAGTTGATAAGATTTGATCTATAGGGGCAGGACAGCTATACTGTATCAATATCCAGTATCTAAAATGATTCATCAATTTAAATAATAAATAATACATTTCAATAATGATACATTTGACCATTTTCATCCCCCCTTAAATGAGACATTTTCTCTATAACTCTACAGGCTAAAGCATGGAGAGACTGGAAAAGAAATTCTCAGCTATCTAAAATAAAAAATAATAATGGTAAACAAATGTTGACCTGGTCAGTATCTGCTCTCTGAAAAAAAAGGTCATGGCCATTCCAGGGAAATCATGCAATATACTGACCCAACCCTAGTATAAATGTGTATTGAACACTTTCATCATAAAAGTGGAACTTGAATCTAGTTTTAGTTGGCCTGCTGCTGCTGTTTCTTCCTGTTTGACTCTTTCACAACTTTGCTGAAAAGTGTGGTTTCTTTTTAGTTCACATGCTTTTCTTCTCCTCCTCCTCTCCTCCTCCTCTTTGCGTCTAAATGGTTGTCTTTATAGCGCTTGATGATATGGAGGCTGAGAAGAGCGGGTCACATGACAGATTAATGACTGTCTCATCAGCATTCTGAATATACATGACCTTTGGCCATACATTTGAAATTTAAACTTTTGATTAATTATTTGATCTCTGTTGTTTTGTTTTGTTTTGTTTTTTTAAATAATTCAACAAATAAATCAGTACTTTTAGAGGCGATATTTCTGCTCTTCTATTTGACTTATGTTCCTTCCCTTTGATGAATCTCAACCAGCAGTGTGGGTCAAAGAGTTGCTCTCACATGTCACATAATTGGGCTCCGTTTGAAGAAGTAAAACAGCATCCTTCCGTCATCTCTAATCTCACTTGTGCAGACCGACCAGGACCTCCTCAGCCCTGGATTATTACATGCAGCATTTTTAAAAAGCATATTAGGCCGACAAAAACAAGTTAGATCAGGGGTTTTAATGAGTATCTAATAGCAACAATTACTGTAAAGCAATGTTATTGACACAGTTAATGCTATTTTACGTGTCAAACATTGATTGACAGCAGTTAATTGATTGTTTGAGTCCTCTAATCCATATTACTGGTAATTAAAGTGCACACATTAGATGTATATATTTCCTTTTTGTTTTTGGGGTGATGTGACCTTCAATAAAAATGACTCAGATATGTAAATCAAAATTCAGGAACTTTGAGATAAAAAACCCCCATTTGTCATTTTATTCTGTGAAAAATGGACACCTTTATCTTTGTCTCATTTGTTCCCTAAATGAGACATCACTACCTCGTCTCTCTCTATGTGAATGTTTTGATTTATGTGCAACGGGATGTTGTAAAAAGATTAGGCGTTATCACAAGCTTGTGGGGAATGTGACAACGGTGATGAATGATGATTTATGATGAAGATCACGACAGATTTTTACACCTTGTGGTCAGTGTTACCGCTAAAATGCTTGCAATTGCAGGCTACCAAAACAAAATGAAGGAATACATGCTTTTCCTAATTGGAGCATTTGTTAAATCTTTTTTTTTTTTTCTCCTGACAACATTTTGTACAAATGGAATAAATGGGTATGCAAATGGCTCAGATGCATGTTTGTTTATTTTCTGGCAGAGAATTATCCTTATACAGTCAAGCACTGTGTAGCCTTGGAGCTATTAACTCCTCAACACCATCCCTGGTGTGTTTGATATCCATTGTACAAATAAGGAGAAACGATAGAGACCAGTAAACTGCCTCCTCCGCGTCAAGAATGGGAGCACACACAAAATCATTCAACCACTCATCGCAGACACTCAACAAAACCCCAAATTTGACAAGATAAGAAAGCATATCTACTTACTAGGACAGAAAAAAGTACCTAACTAGCAGTAAACTTCACGATCTCATCAGGAACGTCCCGCAGTCACATTAAAAGGCTCCGTTGCTCAAACATTAGCGTTTTTGCTGCATTCTCAACAGCTTTAACACTGATCAACACTGTCAAGAGGGATCACAGTTCCCTAAAACAAAGCAAAAAAAAAAAAAAAAAAGTTAACAGAAAATCAGGCTAAAAAGGCTACATTATTGGATAGTCCGACAGTTTATTATTATTTTCCATCTCAGGTTTGCAGCATGCACGGTAGTTCAGTCCTCTGCTCATCCATACGTCCCCCCTGGACCCTCAGGAGCAGGGAGAAAAAGTCCTCATCATCCATGGGACCAGGAGCCCTGCTGCGCTGGTCCTCCAGTCTGCCCTGGGCCTGTGGGTGGAAGGTAGGTGGGGAAATGAATGTCTGAAATGATGTATATGGTAAAAATAATAGTAATAATAATAATTTTGATCTTTTGAACCCACACAAGATGTTTTCTGCTCTAACTGTGCACTTGTGTCACAATAAAAGCATCTAAACAAACTAGTTTGCTTACTTGTGTCGTGAGAATCATATTGTACAGATCCTCTTTGGGCACAGGAACTGGTGCCGGAACTGGCACAGGCTTTTTCACAAAGGAGAGTTGCTTTATGCTGCCTCTGAAACTTCTGGCTTTTGACTTTGGCAGTGGCGACCTTCCGAGCTGCGCCCTCTGGTCATCCAGCCGGCGAGCTTGAGCGGTGGCCACCAGCTCAAAAAACTCCTCTCTCTGCAGTGAGGTCATGGAGGAAAAGATGACTGTGGAGAAATGGGAGAAAAAAGAGCTTTGATGGCAGGAGTGGGTAAGGAAATATGTACAGTAAGCAGCGTTCTTCAGTCACAGCTTGTTCGACATGAGTCATCACTACATGGAAACACACAGTTTTATCACAAATGCTCCCACCTCTGTTGGCTGGCTTGGTGGTGTTGGGCTCAGAGTGGCACCTCCGCCTCCTGACCCCACTCTCCAGCCTGAAGGAGCAGCGCTGGTCATTGAGCCGTCGACCCTCCTGCAGGGTGCAGAGCAGCTCGTACAGTGCCTCCGGGAAGTCAGGAGTTAACCGGTGAGCCTGAGAACACACGTGTAGGTGGCAGAAAAAGAATGAGGGAGGGAGGAAAGGTTCGTCAGTGAGTGGCACACACTGTTTGTTGGCACAGCAAAAGAATTCGCTCGACTCCTACGTACTCCCACATGCTCTGTAACAAAATGATACCTGCTGTTTTTCCATCACGAGATTGTCTTGCAGAGTACATGGAGGCTGGTTGGTGAAGTCAAGAACACTACAAACAAACACTTTGTTCACTGCATGACCTCCTAACAGGGGATATGCCACAGTAAAATAAGAACAGTCCACAGACCTGTTTTGGATCCTCTTCTTGGCTTTTGGTCCCTTCAGGTTGTTGCTCAGAGGAATTTAACCTCTCTATGTCCACTTGAGGGTCATCTTGGGTAACCTTATCATCCTCTGTGCCACTGGGTTCCTCAGGGTTTTCATTAATCCTCATCACCTCATTTGTCTGCCCTTCCCTCTCACTATCACCTTTGTTTTGTCCATCATTCATGCTCTCAGTTTCCCCAGGTTGATCTTTTTCCTGTTTGTCCTCTTCATTCACAACAACCTCTCCTGTCAGGTCGTCCTCTGCGTTAGTTTGTTGTTTTTCCAGGCTCTGACGTTCTGAACACATTTTAGCCGCTATGTCGTCTTCATTTTTGTCCTCTCCTGTATGTTCCTCTTCCTTTTTCAGAGCAGACTCTCCACTACAGCTCTGTGCGATGGCAAGTGAACTGCTCGCAGCCCCTTTTTCAATGGAGCCATTAGTTACATCTCCCTCTTCAATGATGACGAGAGGGTCCAGCAGCCCCCCTTCAGCCATTTCAACTTTGATCTCTGTGCAGTCCATTAATCTTACTGTCAAACCCTGACATGAAGACACACAGAAACAGGGGTTAGGTCAGAGATCTTAGGTCAAAAACTTTTGTGGCCCCCTTTGTTAATTCTTCTGAGAAAAATACTGAGTAAACATGGCACGTAACAGCCCTGAATTTACTTGGAGTAGTCATGAAGACTGCTATAGAGCCGCTCTGTCTTTCTTTTGCAAAGAAATGCGTGTGAAACCAGTTTGGCAGGTTCTAGTGTGTTGGCCACAGATGTTTAAGCTATAAATCCAACTCTAAGTCATATATTCCTGTCAGCTGCATGACAACAAAGGTGTGTGACATCCTCGTCTGAGAAAACACCTTGTTATCGCTGTTATTCCGCCAAACGGTTGACTGTGATTGTATATATAACTGTGATTACTCTCGTTTTGCCCCAAAAGTTACCTTGTGTAACATAGAGTAAATACAAATTCAGTACTTTCAATCTTACCTTCACGTTTTGAACTTCAAAGTGTCATCTCCTGAAGTCACCACAGATGGAGCACAGCATTTTTAGCTTGTCACTTGTCTTGTCGATATCTCTATGAAGAAAAAGAAAATCCTGCTATGAAGACTTTCACATGCCGACGTGACAAGCTTTCACCCTTTCTGTCTGCCTTGCTACCTCCTCTCTTCCTGTTCCTCTTACCACAGCCCACCCCTATTTATTTAGCCCACATCTGAAAAGTCATGCTATTATAAAATACTACTGTCAAAAACAGAAAAAAAAAAAAACCAGCCATGCATTTTATCAGTCTAGGTATGGTCCCAAGCAAAGGTTCTTATTATTTCAGACAAACTTACAAGCTGTCAAAGCAGCTGTAAGCAGCTGCTGCTTAAACTGCTGCTCATTTGATTATGACAGTCTCTACAGCAACATGTTGAAACAGGCACGCAGTTCCTCTGACACTGTTGTGGTTTTGGCACACATCCTGTTGACTTGCTGCTAAAACGAGAAGTATAGTCAAGTGAGAAGAGCTGTCTAAGTGAGATTATCGTGTTAAACCTGATAACTAAATAAATAAATAAATCCTTCTTTAATCTGAAGGTCTCTGTTGATGCTTATAACTGGATTCAGCACTGTAGGATGACAATAAAGCATATAATTTCCAATTTATTTAGTTAGATCTTATTTCTTTTTTAGTCCCTGACACACACACACACCCACACAGGTTTGCGCAGCTATCCTTGTTAGGACATTGCATTGACTTCCATTCATTGTGTACAGCCTAACCCTAACCC
>JBBPCS010000855.1:1555525-1566234 GCA_037974645.1 Hollardia meadi | reverse complement strand
CACACACACACACACACACACACACACACACACACACACACACACACACACACACACACACACACACACTTCTGCTTTCTGAAAATACAGGGGGTGCAGATGTTCTGTTGTTGTGGTTATATGTAACCCAGCGGTGTTAGCCCTCATCTATCACATGTTGTAGACTGTTCACATGGCTTGTACCTTTTCCTGTCAATCGCTAGGGGACCCTGCTTTGTGCGATGCCTCGGATTAGGCTGTGTTGTGCGTCGGTGAGCACAGTTAGGCAGCAGTCGTCGCCACTGTGCGTCGCTGAAAATGTTGCAGCAGCAGCCTCTGACGGGCAACGGGCCCTCCAACGGCCGGGGACTCGGCATGAGTGGCCACACCGGTATGCACGCGCTTAACTCGGTTCACCAACCTCCCCAGCATCGGTCCGACGGTGGGGACTCGGGCCTCGAGGGCACAGAAAACGGACATGAAAGCCGCAGAGATATTGGTGACATACTGCAGCAAATAATGACCATCACCGACCAAAGTTTGGACGAGGCACAAGCAAAGTTAGTGATAACTTTGATATTTTTATTTGTTAGTGATACTGACGCTGCTTTTTTTTGCTTGTTTTGCCGCTTTGTCGACTCCGACTCGCAGTGGCAAAGTTTCCTGAACTTACATCTTTTGTTTAAGATATTTAGCCAGTAGCTAACTAATTAGCTAACGATAGCTGAGGAAACAAAGCCACTTTTGCTATAACCCGTTAATATGCTGTAACGTTAGCCAATGCTTCGTTTCATTTGCTGTCATTTACAAACGCGCATTTCTTTTTAGTAGCGATGGTATAAAACGTAACGTTAGCCATTGTTAGCCTGCTATGCTAACTAGGTAAGGCTACAATAGGTAGCTAACTGGTAACGCTACCACTATTGTAAACAGTATTTTTTCTGCCCACGTTAAGACCTAATCATATCACAAATAAATGAAAATACGATTAACTTAAAACCAACTGGCTACCGTATACAGACAACTTACCAGTGAACAGTTACCTCCTTAGCTCTTAGCTAGTCAGAAGCTAACGTTTGCTAAATTAGCCAGGGTAAAGGTAGTTGGTCAGTCACTTTTGTGTTTTTGTTTTGGTCAATTTGCATGTCGTCACTCAACGTGTGTTTACAGCTGGCCTGTCACGCTAGCTACAAGTCACGTTCTTCATGTTTTTATGCACAGGAAACATGCACTCAACTGTCACCGAATGAAACCTGCTTTATTCAGCGTCCTGTGTGAGATCAAGGAAAAAACTGGTAACGTTGTTAACTAATATTTATTTGCTAGAAGTGTTTTGATATTGTCTGTGCAAGCCATAATAATACTTATAATTTAAAAATCGCTTTGT
The DNA here is from genome assembly GCA_037974645.1 of Hollardia meadi. NCBI lineage: Eukaryota > Metazoa > Chordata > Actinopteri > Tetraodontiformes > Triacanthodidae > Hollardia > Hollardia meadi. The sequence continues at coordinate 1,564,868 of JBBPCS010000855.1, read as the reverse complement.
TGAAACGTGCAGTGCGCTCTTGGTTTATTGCAGCGTTATTAGACTGTGTTGACACTGTGTCATCAGAAGGCAATAAAATCAAAACAAGTGTACACACACACACACACACACACAAAAGGTATTTCACTCCGGTTGTCATTAACTTCGTGTGTTTACTTGCAATTTCAAGTACAATCGTACAGGTAGATAAACATAATTAGTCAGCCATTGTATAAATTGCTATTTGGTACAGAAATAGAGACAACAGCTGGACCAACACACACACAATGCCTATTGCAGTACATGTAGCATGCTGCTGTTTCGTTTAATAACTGTACAGTAAGAGTTAAGCATAGTCCTCCTTGCAACAGTTTGTTACAGAAAAATACGTGAGTAATGCTAGATATCTTCTGTGCTATTAAAGAGGATTTGATTTGATCCTTTGAAAGCAAGCTGCTCTCTAAAAGCATACATTTAAAAATGGATACCTCAAAAAAGACTTTGAAATGATACAATAACATTCGCTTTCAGTCCAATGAAACTACCCTGCTCTCAGCCATAACAAAGGATATTTGATTTTGACAAAGATTTTGACTTCACAAATATCCAAACAACTTCACGATAACAATATTATTAAGATATGTATAGGGGGGAAAATGGTATCAGTCGAATTCATCTTTAACTTTGTTTATTGTGTGTTTTGGCTCTTTTTTTGGCAAATAAATTACACTCAAAATACAAGGGTAGGGACGTGGAGAGAAAGTCTGTAACCATAAAGTGTAAAAAAACAAACAAACATTGTAAATTGTACATTTATTACGATTACAGAAGCTCCACAAGGCCTAAAATCACATCACTGATATTTTACACAATATTATATGTGTACTTTTAACACAATATCAATCATTTTTAAAATTTTGGGGTTATCGTCAATGTTGGTAAATTGCAACACCTGTAAAATAAATATTGACCAAAAAAAGTGAAAAATAAAATAAAAATTGTGAACAGTACATGAGATTTCTAAACACAGTAGATCTGTGTTTCTATTGGCTGACCCCTTGAATTTGGAGGACAAAGTTGAACAAAAAAATCACACCACCAACCCACTATTTGCACCACACCATGAAACACATGGCAGGCTTAAGTTGAGGCGAATGGGACATGGCAGGAATGTTCTCAGGATGGAAGTGAAATGTGACTGTTCCATAATACATACACAGTCTTCTGTTGATTTTACACACACAAAATGAATAGATGGTGACATTTGTCTTATCAACAGGCCTGTCAATGAGGAACACCCAGGAGGACGAACCTCAGGATCCTCAGCTGGTGCGATTGGACAACATGCTGCTGGCGGAAGGTGTGGCGGGCCCGGAGAAGGGTGGCGGCGCTGCTGCTGCTGTGTCTGCTGCCACCAGCTCGGGAGGGATGTCACCTGACAGCTCGCTCGAGCACTCCGACTACAAAAGCAAGTTGAGCCAGATTCGCAGTATCTACCACACTGAGCTGGAGAAGTATGAGCAGGTACCGTGTCGCAACAGGAGACGAGCGCTGACATTGCCCGTACAAGCTTGCCTGTACTAAAGCTGCTTGCCAGAAGCGTAATCCATTGGCATGTTAGGTCTAGAGTTCAGTCAAATAGCTTCTCTCTGCTGAGGAATACACTTCTGTCCTTAGGTTGCAGATCAAAACACACCAGGTACAGTATATGCTCCATATCTCTGTATGAGAAAAGGCATCTTAAGATTATGCGAGCCACACATATTCCAACGTATACTGTAACCCCATTTGTGTGCTGGCATTCAATCTGCTGTGAAATCCACCATTGTATTGATACTTGTCAGCGACTTGCAATACATTTTTCCTGCAACATAAATTTAAAACTTCTTCAAATGGTTTAAGTGGCTTGCTCAACCTGCTGCATTTGTAATACATAAAGCAAACTTCTACAATAAAGTTGTATGAGTTAAACTGCTTTATGAATCATTCAAATGCTGAATTTACCAGTGGGACATACCAGTTATGCAATTATGTAATTTTGTAATTATGCTTACACATGATTGTACATGCTTACTGACAAGAACAGTGATATTAAGCTGCCAGTTTCAGAGTAAAAAATTTTTTTCTCTATGAAAACAAAACAAAAATGCCATGTCATAAAACTGTTGTTTGTGTTAACATTCAGAATGGGCTTTTGATAAATCATAACAAACCAACATGAAATAATACACCTAGATTCACCGCTTTGCACAATTCTGCCCTTCACTGTCCGTCGTCTTATACCTCCCCTCCCCAGGCATGCACTGAGTTCACAACCCACGTCATGAACCTGCTGAGGGAGCAGTCGCGTACACGGCCCGTGACCCCGCGGGAGATTGAGCGCATGGTGGCCATCATCCACCGCAAGTTCAGCTCGATCCAGACCCAGCTGAAGCAGAGCACCTGTGAGGCGGTCATGATCCTCAGGTCCCGCTTCCTTGATGCCAGGTAAGCACCTGTGGTTGTTGTTGACTTTGTTGTTGTTGGGTTTTTTTTATTTAGCTTTTGAGTATTCAGTACTCACGCCTGTAGGCAAAAGGTTGCACCTTTCCCCTTTTTTGAGGACAGCAGCTGTAGACAGCTTGGATGCTTAACAGTTATTGTTGTTTCAAATGGCTATAATGGTACTAATTAAACTGACAAATCTATCAAAATACACATAGGATCATTTTTTAATGATGATAAATTTCCTAAAGTGACAACTGTTTTTGTTTTAACCAAAATTGAGAATGAAAATAAAAATAATTTCTTTGGGCTAATGGCATTGATGCAACTTTATCAACACATCTTGTTCAAATTGTTCGGAATCAGCATTGAGGCTTTTCGTGTCAAGTTGCACCTTTTTATACACATTTCTAGGTAGAATGTATAATAACTTTTATGGAGTATATCTTATTGACAGCATATTCTTGTAACATAGTAGCCATTTAGACCTGTGTATGTGAGTGTATAGAAAGGGCATGGTCATAAATAGTACTTGTGACAAAAATGTCATTCAAATCAAAGAAAAAGGGTGGGGAAAAAAATCAGGTTTTTTTCACTCTAATATTTATCACCTGTTTTTGTCTCATCAGACGCAAAAGGCGCAACTTCAGCAAACAGGCCACGGAGGTCCTGAATGAGTATTTCTACTCCCACCTGTCCAACCCTTACCCTAGTGAAGAAGCCAAAGAGGAACTTGCCAAACAGTGTGGAATCACTGTCTCTCAGGTAAAACCACTGACTGTACTTTAATACAATCCTAACAGTTGGGAAGGAAATAAGATGACTCTACTTCCATCCTCAGCTCTGGGAAAGATGATGTGTCTAATTCAGAATATTATTAAAGGGACAGTTCACCCCAAAAATCAAAAATACATTTTTTTTTTAATGTATCCGTTTAGATTGTTTTTGTGTGAGTTGCTCAGTGTTGGAAATATTGATGCCACTTGTCTTGTGGGTGGGCTCAGGGTGCCGATAAAATACTTTCTATCCTGAAATCATGACCTGTTTACTCGATAATCCACAGACCTTGTTGTCAGCAGTTTCATGTAGGAACTATTTTCTTTCAACCAAACTACACCATATCACCACGCAGAATAAAGCACACATCTATTCAGAACGAGAGGCTCATGTTTGTGATAGGGTGGATGTAAACATGAATGGCTTCTTCCTCGGCTGAGCTGTAAAGTTAGTTTAGTTGGCTAGCTTCTCGTCCGTGAGTAGATGCATTCTTTCTTCTGCATGGTGATACAGAAAGAAAACAGTTCCTACATGAAACTGCCCACAACAAGGTCTGTGGATTATCTTCACCAGGTAAAGATAACCATAACCTCTGCAAAGAGACATTGCTGTTGATTTTTGTTGGTGCACCACAAGACAAGTGCAATCTAGTTCTATTATATTTGAGAAAAAGTTCACGTGTATCGCGGGGCTTTGCAGAGTGCAGAGCGGGGTGACAGAGCCATCACTCGCCCGCAGACAGCTGCTGAGATCCGGGGAGCTTTCGGACAGAGGGGCGGGGGCAGAGCAGAGCTTCTGGAGGAATAAACACAACGAGTCATATCGGATTCTGTTCGGATCCGATGTACTTTACTTTGTGAACGTACAGACGTATAGCGAGGAGAGAGTGGACAGAAACAACCGGCTGCTCAGAGTCGCACCGAACTCAGACACACACGCCATCGGTGCTGCGCGAGGCGAGAGCAACGCCCCCCTGATGACGTAGCCAGTCCTACACTCGACTGACCAATCCCACATCTTCATCACTTACTCACTCATTTACTCTGCCACAGAGCAACCCATAGGGCTGGCCCTCTGTGGTCCAGCCAAAAACAGAAAGGCAAACTTGGTCACTGCTAATGGGAAAGGAGTCAAATGCCTATTTTTAGGGAGCTAAACCCAGCATATACAGTACATGCTAACTTTGGTGTAGAAATGCAGCAGTGGAAAAGTTGAGGGTGTTTTGGTGTTCTGACAGCATTCAAGAAAGACATTGAATGTTTCCAAAGCTGTGTGTAATTGAGTTTTAATTTCAGTGAAAATAATAATTCTGTACTTAAGCTTAAAGAGACATTATTTATAATTAGTCAATAACATGATTCAAGCATTTATCTATGTTTGAATCTACTTCTCAGGCTTGATCAGTTGCTCTCTAAAGTGTGTTCATTTTAATGAAAGCTTGTGTACTGAGTCTTGTGTTGTTTGTTTGTTTTTTCTGCCAGGTCTCCAACTGGTTTGGCAACAAGAGAATTCGCTACAAGAAAAACATTGGCAAGTTCCAGGAGGAGGCCAACCTTTATGCCATGAAGACAGCCTTGGGGTCCAGACAGGGAGAGGATTCCCCGCACACACCTAACTCCACAGGTACCAAAAGACCATGGAAGTTAGAGAGGCAGTGAGGTATATTGTAATATCCACCCTTTTCTGCCTCTGTTTGTCCCAGAACTTGTCAATCATGTGACTGAGCTGTGTACCTGAACACAACCTGAGGCGGAGGAAACTGTTTGGTGTTGTCAGGCATTGAGGAAGCACAAAGTAAACAAAGACAAGATGTAGTCACAACAGCAATACAAATTTTGTTGTGTTTTTGAACCTACTATGTAGCTGATAGTCTTACGTTTCCTGCCACAGACTAGTTTCCTACTGTATGTATGACAAGTAATGTGACAGCTGGGGCAGTAAGGTTGCAATTTCAGGCTTGATGTAATATAGAGTTTGATCTCATGTTTTTGAATGTTTTGGTCTTCATTGCATTTTGAAAAAACACCCTGACTCTTCACATTTTAAAGGTAACATAATACACAATATAAAATGTTGTTATGCTTTTATCGGCATTAGAGCTGCACCTATTAGCCGTTTAATCCATCAGTTGATCGAAAGAAAATAAGTTGCACAACTATTTGGATGATCATTTGTTAAATTCAAGCGGTATGAGGACGTCACTTTGGGCTCTGGGAAAATGTGATGAGAATTTGTAACCATTTTTTGACATTTTATAGAATAAACTATTAATTGATTGATCGTGAAAATAATTGGCAAACTAATTGATAAAGAAAATAATCATTAGTTGCAGCCCTAAATAGCATATTTGTAGTATTCTGCCCTGAACTGTTACAACACCAACAACAGCCAGATTTTATGAATGTTCTGTCCTGTTTTTGTCTTTCTTTAGGGTCTGGGTCCTTCTCTCTGTCAGGGTCAGCCGACCTCTTCCTTGGGGTTCCACCTGTGAACGGCGAGCAGTCTGCTTACCAAATGGGAATGCAGGTACTTTTATACCACTTATGACATAGTTAGTTAAATTTCTGTTTCTATACAGTATATTTCTATGCCTCCTCGCTGGCGATATCCATGACTGGAGGCATTTTTCGGGTTGTCCGTCAGTACATCTGCGCATACATACGTCCCATTCTTGTGAATACAATATCTCAGGAACGCCTTGAGGGAAGTTTTTGCCAATTTAGCACAAACGTGATTAGATTCTGGTGCTCAAAGGTCAAGGTCTGCTGTGACCTCTCAAAACACGTTTTTAGTCACATCTCAACAATTCATACACAAATTATGACAAAATTACACACAAATGTCTAGATTGATGTCCAGATTTCACATTTGGTCAAATACTGAATTTGTGACACTGATCTTAAGCTGTGCTGATTGTATAGATCACCTGTGCTGCTGGGTTGAACATATATGTGAAGCATCCACGTTTTAGCATTTGTTGTTTCTTTGCAGCAACATCCATATTTGAAGCATTACAGTCCAGCACAAGCTCTTGGGTCTTGCTGATATTGAGCTTCACGTGTTTGTCGTTGCACTATGTGATGTTGCTCGCTATCAGTAGCCCCTTTTACACAGCCCGTTCAGTGCGGGCCTGTTACGCCTCCGATACGCCTTGCCGTCTGTGTAAACGTCACAGAGGCATAATGGGGATTCAGAGTTGTTCCACCTCTGAACAATCTACGTCTGTGTAAATGTGTGAGGCGGTGAGGCGGAACGACGAGACAGGGCTGTGACGTTTTGTCGACATGGTTTGTGTGCGACCCTCAACCGCGAGATTTAAAAGCAGCTAGCAGCAGTTAGCAGCTAACTCAAAGAAAGAAAGAAAGAAGAAGAAAAATAACTGAAAATGTTTACAAATTGTGGAGACAACTTGAGGTTCAGGAGCTACTTACCCTCCGAGCAGAGGACGAGATCATCCGCCACATAACAGGGACGGTAAATGATTGTTATTGTCATGTTATTCCATTGTTTACAAAGCGCTGCTCAACGCGCATGTAAAACGTCACACTAGACTCTGACGCTCCTGTTATGACACGTTATGACACCGTTGCATTTTTCAGTGTAAATAAACAAAGACATCACAGAGAAGGATCTTCATTGCGGCGATGTTGTGCAATCTCTGTGTGAAAAGGGCTAGTAATTAGCTATATTATAAGAGTCTGGACAGACATGGATGTAAACTGGATCTTGAGTGGTGCGCTTGAGGCAGTAATTCCAGCTCTTTCAGTCAACAAAGTCCATGAAAGACCAAAACCAACACATTGACAATGCAGACATGTCATGCTTTCCCCTCTTAACACCTGTTACTCGTTTCTCTTTAGATTTCTCAGGCTAACGGGAACTGGCACGGTCGAAACTCCCCCCCGCCCGGCACCTCGCCCCACAGCGACCACTCTGAAAACTCCGACTGATGACCCTGCCCGCCGGCACAGAACGACAGCGACGGAAAGTTTGATGGCGGAAAAAGACAGAAAGAATGAATTCACACTTCCCACTTGGCTGCAGTTGTTTTTGTACGTTGTTTGTTTGTTTTATCTATTTTAAATGTACACTGTTTTTTTTTTCTTCTTTTCTTACAGCTCAGCAATGGTCATTATTATGTTTGTATGATTAGCTGAGTGCACGGATGGTAAAGTGGAAATGTGTGTGTGTGCGTGTGCGTGTGCGTGTGTGTTGTATGCATGCAGGTGTGGTTTTATGGGGGTTGTAGGGTTTGTTTTCCACTACTTTTGACATGTTACTGATTTGTGTGTTTGTGGTTGGGAGGGGGAGGGGCTGCATTATCATTGTTTTTAGCACACTATATCATTATTATTATTAATATTATTGCTGTTTTATTATTAGTTCTACAACCATTTTCATTTTAACAGCTCAGAGAGAGAGAATGTGTTTAGTGAATGAGAGAGCAATAGAGAAAAATCCAAAGATTTTGTGTGTTTGTTTCTCTGTTTTGGTTTATTTGTTTTTCTTTTCTACCGGGCTTATGTGTCCCTGTAAGATGAATGCGGCGTGACTGAGTCCATATTAACGGTTTGAATGGGTTTATCAACAGTGCTGTCTTTTTTCTGTACAGTGAAACACCTGTATTCTCTCTACCTCTTTTACAATAAAGACTCTCTGTATTCACAACCAGATGGTGATCGCTCCAGAGTCAAGAGGTTATAATGAAAACGCTTGTAGGGGGCAGTATCAAAGGGTTGCTTCATTCAAATTACAAAAGACCCCAAACATTACCTCCTAACTAACTTCTGCCCTGCAGGATTTGACACACATGCCTCTTTCTCTCCCAGTTGAATGGAATTAAATTCACGGTGCTCGCTGTATTGGAAAAAGAAACTTGGAAACATAAAAATGTGTCTTTCCAGTTACTCTGGATGAACCGAGTTTTCAGTGTGAACAGTTTTAATTGAAAATAGGCCGGGGAAAAAAAATTTCTAGAGAGTAAATATCAAAATATTACATTCATATGTCCAAAGTTATAGACTAAAAACAGGTTATAAAAATGTAAAATTAACGCTGAAATTCCATTTTTTAAATCTCTGGGATGTCACTCATATTGTTTCCAGCAAGACATTTTGTCGGTTTTGTGTCACAATGGAATAAAAATAATAGGAAAATACAGTTTAATGCCAAACGTAATATTAATAATTTACCACACAAATTAAACCAAGTCCCCTTCAAAAACGTTGTGTCGCTGGGTTACAAGACAGATTGTTTGTTTGTATGTTTCTTTGCTGCAAATGTCATTTTCTTATGCAGTGGAGCTGGAAACATTTAGTAACAGTTTTGCGCACAAGTTTTACGCACAAAAATAAAAATGCTGCTCTTTTCTTGAGAGGATTAGCTGAGAGTGGGTGTTATTGTGTGGCGTTAAATACTATGAGATCGGAATCATTCTCCCCAGATGCAATGCAATCAAAAAGCTGTCACGTGCGCGTCGTCGCTGTCACTGAGCTTTCCCACGGTCACCTGGCAGCATCAAAGGATTTTCCACAAGCAAATGTCGAACAACTGTGGTGCTAAACGGCGCGCCAGCACGAGACAGCAGCCCAAATGGCACGCGCGGCCCATTGTGTCACGGAGGTGTGAATGCAAAATGTAAACCAGAGTTACACCTTCACTCTGCAGACGGACTGAGAAATGCAACGGCGTGAAGTGTGAATGGGAAAGTGTCGGCACTCGCCATACGTGAGCGCATATTTGATAGAAGGGAGTGAGAATAGAATAGAATAGAATAGAATAGAACTTTATTGCCATTTGCACGGGTACAAGTTAGTACAGGTACATTGGAATTTGCTCGCGTTTCTCCCAGAGTCAAGCAAGGTAAAATACAATAAAAGAGAATATAAATAACATTGTAAAAGGACACACTTTCTATAAAAAAAAATATATATATATACAAAGGTATAAATTACGAGGTGAAAATGTTTTGATTATTGTTTTGTGAAGTGTTTTGACTGTCTGTAATGTGAGGGGTGAAATGAGGCGTGTTGTATGTCTTTCCCAATTTAATGTCCTGTGCAGTTAGTCTGACTGTTGCTGGAAAGAAGCTGTTGTGGAACCG
>JBBPCS010000855.1:1528447-1555425 GCA_037974645.1 Hollardia meadi | reverse complement strand
TTTCTTTCTTTCTTTCTTTCTTTCTTTCTTTCTTTCTTTCTTTCTTTCTTTCTTTCTTTCTTTCTTTCTTTCCTTCCAGTTTATACCCACAGGGTCATGGTGGGTGTTGACAGCTCTTGTGCTCCACTCTGTCTGTGTGGGCATTAGTTTGCTGTCTGTAGTGCTACCACGGGGCGACTGTTGCCATTAGCTGTTTCTGATTTCTGATTCACATCCGGTGGGAGTGGGCTCTCAGGAGCCAAGCTGTCAACTGGCTGAGATAACGTACAGTTGGCCTTGTGCATCCTTTTTTTTTTTGTCCTCTAAGACTGGACTGAATCTGAGGGGACCGTGCTTTGTTTCTGGCCTTTGCACTATTATTGAGATGTTATTCAGGAATAGCCACGGACAAAAAAAGAGAGTCAAACTTTCTTTTTAGAGGATAACTTTTTAGAAGATAAGATCATGGTGATGGTAGAGCAGATTGAAGACGGGCAATATTAATTATTCGGTGGACTAAATAGTGGGTTGACAAACAGAGCCAAACACACAGCTTGTGTAATGTAAAGTAATAACTGTAGGTTTGCTCATTCCTCACACCTTTAATTGATAATCCCTATCACAATGTCCCTAAAGCTCATATAAAGTTCACAGGCTTGGACACTTATGCGTCCCAAACTGCAATACCCCTACATAACCAGCAGAAAAAAAAATCACTAAACTCAGACAGAGTCATTGCATCCATTCAATGTCAAAGGTAGGTTTTATATAGGCAATTTAATTGCTTAATTTCCTCGGGGTTGTTTTTCTTTTTGTTGTAACTTGAGCTTTTTATTACATTTACCAACACATAAAAGACATAAAGTACAAATAAAATACAACAGAAATCTCCAAAACATTGAGTGGCACTATTTCATAATAAAAACAGAAAAAATGTTTACTTTCTCTTATATAGATTAAAAATACAAAACTTTATAGAACTTCCCTTGGTACATTGTAGTCCTTGCAATTAGAGATTCGAAGAAAACGCATTTCCATCATTCATTTCAACTATTCAGCAAAAATCATTCTGTCAGAGAACTTTAGAAAATATGGGGAATCTGAAAATTGTCCTGAAAATGAGGGAGTATTTTGCCTTTTGTCATGATTAATGTAATTTGGATATGACAACTGACTCCATAATAGCTCCATTAGGAACGACCCCAAAAGATTGATACAGTACCTTGTCCACCCTGTGGACCACTATCATACTTTTTACTATGTGTGCTTTGGGGGCCATACTGTGTGATTTTGATGAGCTCTAAATCACTTACATCTTCCACCGAGGAAAAGGTTTAAACCACTAAGGAAAGAATGATTTCTTTCGCTGGGTTATTTTCCAATAGTTTAAAGAGCTTTTAACTGCACACCATGCTTTGTTTTCCTCTCCTCAGTGATGTGTAAAAATGTAATTCTTCCTTATCATGACCCAAACATGCAGCCATTCATCCAGCAGCTGCCAGTTTCTATTTGCTCGGCTTCAGTTCGCTTGTCAGCCTCATGCCATGAATACCTGAAATGGAATTTTGAGTGGTTAAACACAGGTAGTAATTCACTGCATTTTCTGTAATGAAAATTATTACCCGACGATACATATGCACATGATGTTGTTTTTTGTTTTTAGCTCTGGGGCTTAATAGAGTGATCATTTCTTGTCATTTCTTTGCCAAGAACTTTAATAGAATTTCTAGATAATTGCAAAAATGCTAATGGAAATCAGAGCTTATGGAATGTAAAATTGCAGAAAACAAAGGCTAAGAAGCCGAATAAATCACCAATGGTAATAGCATTTCTAATATCATTGAGAATACAAAGAAAATTGAACATTAGTGTGTTTCTATAAAAGCATTTATGACCCAGAGGACAGAAAGAGCGTAAATCACATGAACATCAAGTTATTAGTACGAAAACAAATAAAAAATGAATTAATATGATGATATGATGCTCAGTAAAGCCGAGTCAACAATAAACAACCACGCAAGCGGCCCAGATTTGCAAGACATAAGCAGTCTCAATCTCCTGTATATTGGGACATTGAGGAGGAAATAGGGAATGTTTCAATTACAGTATACATGGAAAGGGCATCTCTGCAGCAGGATTGATATGTCATTCTAACAATGTCCAATTAAAAAGGGAGAATGCTTCCATTATTCTTTTATTAGAGTACCCGTGCCTGAAACTGCATCGAGAGACATGCACATTCCAGGGTAAAGGTGAGAGTCCACCAGGCGTGAAATGAGTACAGCTCACATAAAATTATTTATATTTCCCCATGGTAGCCATAATTTAGTTCTGCTATTATATTGATTGTGTTTGTGTATGTGTGTGTGTGTGTGTGTGTGGGGTCCTTCAATGCCAGAGATACATGCAAAATAGTGCTTTTACTGCTTTAAACATTAAGGCGCAGACAATAAACAACACTACAAGGTTTGAATGACAGCCACGTTTGTCGTTCAGATAAGTAATTTTTAAGTAAATGGTGACATCATCATGTTTCACAAATAGTTGTCACTTGCAAATTGCAGAAATGTCCTCTTTAATGCTCATGGATGAGTTGCAATATGATGTTTTTTTGTTGGTGTTTTTTTTAAAAAGTGAAATGTCCCAGTGGCAGATATGGTGAAAGGGGCCACAGGGGCTTAGCAGCAGGAAAAGAGCATGTTTATAAGGAAAACGTAACGCCAACCAATTACTTTTCTCTTAACATAATGAGGAAATGTTATTAACACAAGCGGAAAGTCACAAAAATATTGATAGAAAGATATCAGTGAAATATTCAGTGACAAGTATTTCATTTCTTTACTGGAACATTTAATAACAAAAAAAAAAAAAAAAATCATATATTTAATAAAATAAAATAAAAATATTTTCAGCTTCTCCAATACATAATACATAACCCTAACCCACACACACAAGGAAGCTACTGTATGAAAAATAAGAAAAAAGCTGCACCGCTCACCGTAAAATATGGTGCTGCATCTCGGCAAATGGATGTTATTGGTTGGATCTTCACTGAGGCTGTGTGTCCTTGTTGATGAATAATCAACTGTACTCGTCTTCTATTCACACGGAGAGAAAATGAGCACTAGTTTGTATGAAAATGAACTTTGCTTATTCTGCTGTCTAACTGGCATGCCATGAAAGGAACACTTATGCAAAGAGAAATGGCCTGCAGTGTCTTTATCATGACCCAGCTCAAACTTTGCAGGAGGCAAGAAAACTCTTTCGTGGAAATGATGGAATACATAAATACAAATGGAGGACTATGACCTGACATGTACTGTAAATCAATAGCAATGTATATGTGCCCGAAATATCTAAAAGAGATGATTCTGTTAGTTCCCCTGTGAAAGTGGGGGGACTAAGTGGGGAATAGCTCAAGTGTGTAACAATACAGCAAAAAATACAAGCTGATTGAATCTGTGCACTCCCACTCCATCAGCTACCTCCTCCAGCTGCTTCACTGGACCTAATTATCCCGTGTAAGCTGCAGCCAAGGGAAGCCGCATCTAAATACTCAAAACTGTCTGCTATACCTCACAATTTAAACCTGCGTTACACTGGTTCCCAGCACTTTCTCCTGCTTCAAGCTTCCCGTCACTTTACTGGACAGCATAACTGTCTTGATATGCTCATCACGTACAGCATGAAATGTTGATTCCACCCTAATTATCTTCCCCAGGGGTCATCGAAGTGACTCCTGCAAAGTAAATAAAGTGCCGCTGCATCCACACACAGGCGAGCGTTGCAGTGTATGTTACCCGCCGCTCTATTTTAAGTTGAGCTCAAAATGAATGCCTTGTTTGCCTTAATTAAACGAGCCACCTTGGCACATTTCAGCAATTAACTTTTAATCACTTGGATCTGCCTAAATCAAAATCCCAATTGTTGACATTTATGACTCAGTCTTTTCTGTTGCTGGGGCGAAGGGTCAGTCTCATCAGATGAAATTTGAAATGAATCATGGGAGCTAATTGAGAGTGTGAGAGGGGGGGGGAGGGCAGTGACTAAACATGTCGTCTGAGCAGAGTTTGATTGGCTGCTGGTACGTCAGGTATAGCCAACCAACTGAAAGTGATTAGGTGCATGTCTAAGGTGTTAGTTTGCATCCAAGGCTGTCAGCTTTTAAATACATTATCTTCACGCTAAATACGACTTAAATTTCCTTATCTAACTTTAGTGAAACTGAGTCCCCTTAAAAAAAAAAAGGGGCATGTCAGGATACTTCTACCATCTACATACACTGCAGTCATTCTTTTCACTCTGGAGCAAATTAAACTTGCAGTCGAACTCAGGACATTTTTCTACACTGAAACACAATTACGCTTCACTTACTTACTCAGACAGCACAGCACACAGCACTCCACATTTCAAAGGAAATCTCTGCTGGCTGTGTCATAACTTAAGCATTTTAGCAAAATTAAGATGATTCACTTCTCTATGTTTTGACTTCCAGGAGCAACAGCAGATAAATATAATATCAGCTTTATATCTCAGGAAGGCAACTGTAGCTCAGCGTGGATGAGTCACTCTGTTATATAGTAAATCTGAAGCAATCTGTTTGGATTTGTTTGAAGAAAAATTATGGACATACAGGTCATGCTAATAGATTGTCACGTGTTTACACACTGACTGACTTAATCATAACCAAATATTTGTATAAGTTCTGCCCCAATATTTGTGTGTAAGTTATAGCCAAAAGTCTTATAGAAATCAATGATATAATTTGTTATTACTGTTTATATATGATGCGCTTTTTAATTAATACATTGGACTATAAGAGATGAGGACAAAAAAGCATGAAAAATGGTGAGAGACTGAAATTTTTTATACGCCTATTAAGAGCAAAGTGTATCTTATATTTTGGAACTTTTGTAATAAGCATGCATGCCATGTGTAATACATTTACTCAAGTACTGTACTTAAAGCAATAGTTCCACATTTGGCAAAATACGCATTATTAATTATAAATGACAAAGCTCACCACTGAAGACTAGATATAATCCTGAAATCTCTGCTTATTGGCTAGCAGTCTCACGGTGACATCAATATTTGAGGACGTAACTTTGCCTGGCCAAGAAATAGGCTCGTCCAGCACATAAAACTGCCACTTGTTGTTTTTACGCACCGCTTCTTGTATGGATCAACTAAACAAGATACAACATGTTGAGTAATGAGCGCTGGACAGAGCCAGTCTAACTGTTTCCCATCATTGTGCTATGCTAAGCTAACCAGCTGCTAGTTTTATTACTATAGTAGTATGAATCTTCTCATCTAACTCTTAGCAAGACAGCAAAATGTTGCTTGGAGTACAATTGTACTTTTGTCATTATTTAGAGAATTCTACTTTAAAGGAGCAATTTGTAAAATATGGCCAGAATTTGAAGGTACCTCCAAAAATATAGGGGGCGGCATATCAACAGAGTATCACCAAGTGCTGCTCACTATACTGTCTGCTGTTGTTGTCTTGGCCTGTGTAATTATCTTTGGTTGTAGCTATAGTGACTGTTAGCTCAGTTAGCGGTGAAGCTAGCAGCCCTACAGCTGACAGAAGTCTGCCTAAATCTTGACCTTGTATCCCAGGGGAGTCACAACGGGCAACCGGATGGCTGGAAACCAAACTGGGACCATACACAGCCTCTGAGGCCGACGGAGGCCTGTTTGACAAGGGGGATACAGTACAGGGGCGATTCACAGCGGCTCCGACGAGGACTATGACTTCAGGGATGAGCTGATAGAAATGAAGCAGCAGACCCGCAAGATCAAGTTGCGCATCCAACTGTGAAAATATGTAGATACTGTAGAATATTTTCCCATGTTACTGTATGAATAGAAGATTCATTTTTGAAAAAAAGCAGAGATGATTGCTGATATACAAACCAAGACAGGTATGGTCAGTTTTATTTAGTCTATGTCTCATTTGAATGAAGCATGCTTTACGAGTTAACAAGGTAATTAAGCCAATGTGGTAGGATTGTGTAAGAACAGCAAAGCCACTTTTAGGGTAATTTCGCGTGTCATTTCACACATTTTAAGTTTTTTGTGCATCAATTAACTTGTCATTTAAGCTTGTCTTAGTTCAGGAAAAGAAAGAAATTGAATTCAGTGTGGGTGTATGGGTGTATTTGTTTTTGTTTAGTGAGGAAAATAGGTATCATTTTCCTTTTTTTTTTTTTTTTTTTTTACATTTTGTGAGTTTGTTTTGTTTACTTATTCGACCAAACACTTACTATTACACTAAACAGAGAGCTTGTGAAACTTCACAAACTCACCGCCGTATTAAATAGTTAAATTTAACTTTAGCATACATCAACAATGCATAACAAATACTTTTTTGGGGGGCATTTCACATACAGTAGGTTTTGCTAATACAGAATTATTTGCTTTTACTAAAGTATAATTTTCAATGCAGGACTTTTACTTGAGTATTTTTAATGTGGTATTCCTCGCTTTACTACTAAGTAAAGAATCTAAGTACTTCTTACACCATTGCACTACTTTAGAAACACATTTCCTCAAGACAAAAAGCAAACACAAGGATGAACTGATTACTACAAGTTTAGAACTTTTTGAAGATTTGATCAGCTGTACAGTAACCATAAAAGAGAAGGAGGAAGCACTGTGGATACATATGAAGGAAGGAGACTATAGCCCTACCTGCTGACTGGTGCTACTTCCCAAGTGAGGAGGGAGAGCAGGGGGCAAATATGGCCCCGAGACACAGGGTCTGTCACAGTCTAGCCAATGCCAGGCTGATTTCACGGTTGATGTCCCCTAGAGAAGAGAAAGACGTGAAATTACTGCCTGTGAGTGTATACACCACCAACAGGGGTCACTCTGTGTTTAGCAAAAAAAGACAGTTGAGAGGGAAAATAGGGGAGAGAAGGGTAATCAGCATGCAGCATGAATGAAGGTGAGTTTGGAGGGAAAATTACAATGGTGAGAGTGGGTGGTCAAGGGGGAAATGACATAGTAGATGAGTGTGGACATTTTAAGGAGAACAGATTGATCTAGGCAAATTAACCAAACCCCTGTCAAACGGACAGGCGGAAGAAAGACAATAAGGCAGCTTGCCATACAGAAAACAGAGGGGAAAAAAAGGATGAAAAAAAAATGATTAAAAAAGGTAGGAGATGGAGAGACTCCAGTTTGGCATGAACTCCTCCACTGTTTTTTGCTTCTTGAAAACTGGTCAGTGAACAGAATGGAAAGTTCCAACAATCCCGCTAGCTCAGTGACGGCTGTGGTGCTGTGATCCTCTGGGAGCGAGAAGGATGGATTAGTCCATTTTTATTGCTTGGCAAACGCACCCAACAGCCCTGTCTGCTCATCAATCATTCACAGTATACTCCTATTCCTCAGTAAGCTGCCCCCTCGTCCTCTCTTTTCTCCTTCCAAATTCTCTCTTTCCCTTTCCCATTCTTTTCTTCTGTCTGTTTTTCATTGTCGGTCCTCAGAGCCTCGGAGCACAAGTTGAGATACATTAAAGATGAATGGCCACGGATCTTCCCATAGGATCATATCTTAAGTTTTTTGGAGTGAAGTCTGTTTTATTCACTCTTCTCTTCTCTGTATCTAAGTATGTGTTGAAGAGTGTTTTCAAGGTAACCCTCTTTAAATCACAATTCATCAGGCAGGAAATCTCCTCATTAGAGAATTGCAGTTTCATCGTACCGTTTACAGCAGTGCTTCAAGTAGTTTGGATTAGAATAGAATTTAATAGAACATAGTAGAGTCTGGGGTATGGATTTGAGCAGTTAGTC
Organism: Hollardia meadi; assembly: GCA_037974645.1. Taxonomy (NCBI): domain Eukaryota; kingdom Metazoa; phylum Chordata; class Actinopteri; order Tetraodontiformes; family Triacanthodidae; genus Hollardia; species Hollardia meadi. The sequence goes on along the minus strand of JBBPCS010000855.1, from coordinate 1,547,644 downwards.
GACTAGTCGACTAAACATTACTACCCTAGTCAATCCTCAAAGTGCTGGTCGGTTAAACTTATTGTGTTATCAATGTACACATTTAAGTAACATATTGTACATATTTTCACTGAAAAGTTATGTTACCTGAGATGTTGTGTGCTATTTTATTTCTGGCAGTTTAACGGTATAAACATTTTGTGTTTTCTTACTTTTAGGCTAGCCGACTGGTCTAAGTTTAAACTTCCTTTTTAATCGTGAGGGAAATTAGTCGTTAGGAACATCCCTAGTCTGGGATAGAGAAACCCACCTCTCCACAGACAGAACAAAGCTTTTTGTAGTGCAGGGTTATCTACAGAGCTGTGGCCTTGCAAAAAAAAAACCCATCACCACATCTTATGTTCATGCTTTATAGATTTGAAGCCCAAATAGTAGACATTTTATGAGGCACTTAAGCTTACTTGACCAGCAATATTCATCCAATTGATGTGGGTTAATATCTACAACATTTGCACAGCTCAATATACCCAACCCAAACCTTTGTGTGCTCAACTGCCTACCTTTAAAGCCAGTCTTTGGTCAGCACCAAATACAATTAGGATTTGTTATCATAATTTGTTACCTCAATTAATTTCTCTGAAGCAAATGAGCCTGTTTGGAATAATGGGTTCTGATTTTATAATAACACTCCCTGCTGTCGTCAAGGCAGGCATCACTGTGCCTCCCTTATTTCTTCCATCAAACAGTATTTTTAGTTTGGTCAAAACATGAATTTTTCGTTTCTTCTCCACTCAGAGATTGGAAAGTCATTTCACTGTTCCCCCCTTACTTACTTAATACATTTTCCATGCAATCCACCGTGCAGTCTATCTTTTTTTTTTTTCCTACCAGATGTTTGATGGTCTGCATCACATCCTGGGTGATTAACCCTGGATTTCATTCGACTAAATTTGGATGCTCCAGATTCTTGTCGGCACTGTCGTGGGATCTAAGAGCTTGCATGCAACACTGAGGTGCTTCCTTGACTATTTTTGATACCTGCCAGCCACAAGAAATGATATGATATGAATATGAAGGATGTGGAGCATAACAAGCCATCACCATAACCAGTGTCCATTATTCCATGCAATGAGATTATTTTGGTCTGTTAAAAAAACTCCCCCAATGGCACCTCCTCCATACAAACAACAATATTTTTCTAATGTCTCTAAATCTTTCTAAATTATGACTCCTGTAAATTAGTTGAGGAGTGTCTGTTTTTTGGGAACACCTCTCAAAATAAGAAAATGCATAACCAGAAAAGCACTTAAAAAAAGGCGTCGTTAAAGTGTGTGTGAGAGACTGGATTGGTGAGAGCTCCCTTGTGCACAGTTAAGCTACAAGAGCTCCTCATGTCAATATTAGTTTTTACATTCACTCTCAACTGTGAATCAGTTTGGTACTTCAGAGGATGGATAGCTTATCTTGCCTTATGTTACTCTAAACGTCCTTGGCATCTGGCCAGATTGATAGACTAATGACTGTTTCTGTGGACTGGGATCAGCAATTAATGCAACGCAGTGTTTGTGGAGTGAATCAGTTTATTCTGGTATTTTCCCCTTCGGGATGATGGCAGTTACCGTACTTTGTGCTTACAGCTCCATTAAATTCAGTGTTCTGGCCTGATTAGGATGGTCACTTCAGCTAACTGTTATTACACAAACATACTGTAAAAGAAGGCATCATAGAAATCCAATTGCAGCTGTTTTGATTAAAATTTAAAAGGCTAATTCTCCTTTCACCAAAGTAGCCTGTGGCAGGAAATTTGGACAGGCAAAAAAAAAAAGAAGCTTGTGACATCGAATCCACACACTAGCGAGAAGAATACGAGTGGAGTGATGATTAATGTTTTATTGACCGTTTTCATTCATAGAACTACAGTGCCTGCTTTTTTATTGTGCATCTTTTGCCTAACACTTTCTCTGAATTGTATACTTATTATTTCAAGTGGATCGATGTGTAATATACTGTGGTAACAAAACCCACAGGGAATAATCACCAAGCTCTGCAGTTCTACAGAACTTTTAAGTGTCTTCTAGCTCATTGTTTTGGCTTTATGCTCTCCATATACATTCTAATGCTGTTTGTCTGCTGGATTTGTAAATAAGCATCTGTTTGCTTTACAAGTTCCCTCTTTAAAACCAATAATTCTTGTCAAAAAAAAATGATAAAAGATTCGTGAGCCTCAATCAAGGTGTAATATACACATTGATTAAAAAAAACATGGTCAATACAGTACCAGAAATGTTTGTTCACTATGATTGGATGCACAACGTTTCATGCTCTTTAAATATTAACTTATACTATATAACTTGCCTTTTCAATCCTGGGGGATAAAAATTGCCCACTGTATGCCCTCACAGCAGTGAGAATGAAAGAAAAAAGGGGGTCAGGGTGGTCAAATGGGGTTCAAAGTAAAGCCATGGTAAAAAAAAATAAAAAAATATGACTTTGCTTTTATGGCCCAAAATTGTAATTTCAGTGATTAAATACACAAGAAATAGCAAAAAATGTAATTATCAACGCAAGTATAAATGTAACTGAACTACCAGCAAGCTACTGCAAAATGCATTTAATTTCATTGCATGTACATCTCAACACTGCCATGCCTTTAAGCAAAGCACTTGAGCCCAACCACAACCTTTCCGCTGGAGTATTGCAGGCACTTTCCGCAGTATCAGCAGCAGTCTGCATGGCTACTTCTCCAAATTGTTGTTTTAAATAGGATTTTTTTCTCCACCTGTTCGCTGAGGGTTAAAAAAGTATGCTCAGGATTTTTGTGTTTGCTCTCTATATCCAGAACAGACAAATGATGTGTGTGTCTTGCTAATCTGAGGTTTTCTATAGTCGCCTCTGGAGATGAATCGAGATAGAGCACATGCCACATCAAAGCATCAAAGCAGACTGAGATGCAGATGGACTTTGTGTCCCTTCATTACACATGCACTAAACCACTTGGCTGTGATTTCACTTGCCAGTGGTGAAGGGCTCTGTGGCCACTTAACCAGCTGCAGCCTGAGCCCCTTGTGACAAATGGCCAAACACATTTATTTCTCTCAATCAATATTACCTCAATCACTAAATGCTCTTTGTAGAAGCTCATTTCCTGTGTCAGATAATTCGTCCTCCTTGTGTACAGTCTGACTGACTTTCTGTTCTCTTCCACCTTGTCTCATACTTGCTCTTCGGCCTCACATACACACACCTAAATGCACACACTTAAACACAGACCCACATGTACACAAAAGTAAGGATGGGATCTGGGTGCCATGACAACAGGACACATCAAAATCCAATGAAATGGAACTTCTTCCCACTTCACCAGACCGACAAATAACTTCCTCTTACCCTCTTCTCCCCTTTGCATGGAAATAACTTTGCAATGTTTAAGTGATTCACATCTGCTCTCTTGTAAAGTTGATAAGATTAATTTGTCAATTCCAATTTGTGGAGAAAAAGGGGTTGTTCAAATTTCTTCACAATGAACAAGTGGTAACCTGCAGCACAAATGCAATTTCTCTGGGTGATAATGGTCCAATAATTGTATTATGAGAATGCATGGATAATATTCATGCCTCGAATTTCATATAAAAAATCATATTGTGGAATAATATTCAAACAGTTTCCATGCCTTTATGACTTTGATAGTGATATAGTTCTTTGAATCATTATTTACCCTTCTCCTGTCATATTAGATGGCATATGTTTAATGCAGAAAGGTGGAAACATGATCTAGTGCACTTGTGAAAATAACACACTGACACACTGCAGCAAAGCTAACTTCTTCAAGACCCGGGTCTCTGTAGCTTTGCATCAAAGCATGCATCTGTAGATCCCCATCTGCCGCTGGGTTTCCATAGTGTGTTAAACAGTGTGGGCATCATCAATCACTGCCACCCCCACATGGGCACTGCCAAGCCCCCAGAGAGAGAGAGATGCAAGAGCGGGGCAAGACAGAGAGAGCAGAGCTTCCTGCCTCCTGTGAGAAGCAGCTTACATATTACACATCCGAAAGGATGGCCTGGTAATGTCCCTCAAGGGCTGCCTTCATGCTGTGCTCAGTGGCTGCTGGGGGACAGGCTGCCACTGCAAGACTAAACCCATGAGACTTAACATCACATTAACGCCGTGGCAAGCCTTGGGAGGCCTTCCACTGCAGATTGAGAGGCCAGGCCCACCACCACAATTAAAACGAAAATGATTAACAATCAGCTTGCTAGAGAGAAATAAACAAGCGGTTTGCAGGGAGAGATTTTCCACTGCTGTAGACCCATTTGTGTAATGGGGGAGCATGTCTATTCTGTTCAAGATAGTGAAGTGCACTCCATGTGCTGATGAGTGTTCATAGCCCACGGGGATCAGCAGGGTTTGTGCCTCCTACACCATGCCGCCCAAACCCACGCACTTTACTCGTCTGAGCAGAGAGTGGAGAGAGAGCGAGGTCATCTGTTTAGTTTGTAGCACGCTGTTGGCCTCAGCAAATCTCATTCTCCTCTGGTGAGGACAGATTTGACTATTCTACAATTTGCTAAATTAATAGAATTTTCAAAATGCCACGTCCTGTTGTTCATGGGTCGCTGTTACATTTGATCTGTTCCTGGATTTTTCCTGTGACGTGTAAGTTTGCTGTCGATAGGCTGCAATGACACTTGTCGAATGCTGACTCTGACTTTTATAAATCGGAAAATAAATCAAAAGTCACAGGAGAAAACACTCCTGATAAAATCCTCTGACATTTGAATGATAAATTTTCTGGCCCGTACCAGAGTGCGCTTCGGTTTGCCTGGAGGTTATTGCTGTGTACTTTATCCACTGTTGGTCATTCATCACCTGGGCACAATATCAGCCACAGTGTCTCGCTCTCATATGTAAAGAGACAGAGAAAGAGAGAGAGAGAGAGAGAATGCAGGCTACAAGCCATGCGGCTACTAGGTGTATTCTATGTTAGGGAGATAGCAAGTTAGCTTTACAGTCCTCCTGTCTTAATACATTTTTAGCGCAAAACTCATGACCTCTTCTTTACCTTTCACTCTATTTGAAACAGAGATGAGATGGCATTTGAGAAAATGTTTTTACTTTTTTTGTAATTTGGGTGAACCGATCCTTTAAAAGATAAAATCTAGAACATACTGAATATTGGTGATATGAAATGTCTTTTGCAAAATACAATGATATGATACAGGCCAAAACAATGCAATTAAAAGCAGAGCGGCACCAGAAAGAGCAACCACAAAGAAACATACTTGAACCATCATACTGTCACAACACACTGTTGCTCCAATGTCTATATCTGTATAGGATACAAATTTCAAACATAAACATACATTTTGCCCGTCGAAAGCCTATGCAGCACCAACTGCTACAGTATGAGTACAAAACCTATAGCTGCATCTTAATGTTATGGTGGTAGCAATGGCTCATAAGACTGCAGATCTGTGTAATATCGGTCATATCTGTGAATTTCCACCTCATTGTGTAACCACCTGCTGATATGGATGCCAGAAAGTCACATGAGCGTACATGCGGTATCTCTGACAATATTTTGCTTCTTTTCTTATGAATATATTATGAGTGTCTCTCCGTCAGTTACCCTGGTGTAACAACAGTGCGATGCTCGACACCCGTCGCCTGGAAAATTCCCAAACAGTGTGGAAGTCTCCAAGATTTAAAGTATGCATATTCATGAGCCATAATCATGGCCGAGGCTCTGTTAAACTTCATTACATATTCATACACAGGCACTTTTCTTATATACACAAGTTAAACTACTTTACGTTAACTCTACGGTTCAACAGTATACAGAATTAATAGGGATAAGGGGAAGTAAAGTAGAAAACTGAAATTTCTGTTGTGGTTCAAGGTTAATGCACTCTTGAAACTTGTGTATTTAAAGACAAATTACAATTAAAATACTAGAAGTAAAATTAAAAGCTTGGATTAAACATGTTAACCTTGTAAAGGCTTCTTACACCTTATGACTATGAGCATTACTCTGTAGTTGTATTCTTGGTCGATAAGGTGGAATTTAAGTGTGAAACAAATGCTGGCACATACCGGTACACTGTATAGTCAGAGTGGAAAAAAAACAGAAAACAAAACAGGGACCAAAGATGCAATAAACACATGGCTAATAGACACTACAGAAAGAATAAAGCAACGAAGCCAAGACTCATTTAGAAATAGTGGACATAGTTGCCAGACGTCTTACTTCAGCTTACAGGGAGTGCGTTTTCCTTTGAGCTGCTGCAGTTTATTTATCATCCATCTGTCAAGAGAGAGCTGCAGCTTGTCGGCAGTGCTCTCACCGCCTTTGTCTTGTAAATTCAACTTCTGACATCCATGAGACTGCAGAGGGTTGTCGCGCGACAGAAATAGACTTCTGTTTTTGTTTTTTTGGTCTCCCCCCCACCCCCATTTCCTAACAACAAAGCACCTCTGCATCAAAATCGCAATGGGTGTACCTTGAAGTCGGAGCCATATATAGAAATCTTGTAAATCAGGCATGAATTAACACTGGGGTGGTTGTTGACTTGGAATATTTCAAACGCCTTCAAAAAAAATGATGATGTTGGCGACGACAGACCAAAAGATTTATTATCAAGGAGTCAAGCAAGCCAAGAGTGCCCTTTGTGCTAATGGAGCACAGAAACATTGTGGCAGTACCTGAGATGAATTAATGGAAACAAATGCTTTTTTTTTTTTTATGTGTGTGCCAATTAATTCCCCTGTGAGTCTGATATTGCTTTTGAGTTGAAAATGACTCCCCTTCAAACTAAACCATGTATTTTGGAGCAAAAATGAAAAGTTTTTCGAAATCAATATGTAATAGCCTGAGATTTAAAAATACTGTGCCGGTACACTGCACAGTCTGATGTGGGATCAATAGAGAAATGCATCTGGTTCACAGCAGGAGAGATGGTGGATGGATCAATAATAAGCAAATTTCTAGGAATTGCAAGAAATATTGACTATTTAATTAGCCATTTCTCTCAAAAGGTGCATCAAAGGCATAGTGATAAAGAAACGCTAATGGGGCTTTGTGAGAAACTTCGAATACAACTTGCAGATGAGTGAGTGAATGCTTGTTTCAGGACAGAGAAGCAAAACCATAAATGAACATCAAAGTAGAATAACTACCTTATTAAACACCCGGGGAAGCAGTCCAGTCACCAGAATAAAATACTGGCATTTTGCAACCATGTAAAATTTTTATGTTTCATACATACTGTACATTTCTACAATACACATCATGATGTTTCCATTACACGTACAGTATATGAGCTGACTTACTCATTAGGACATGGTGTTGAGAAATCTAAGTGACACGGCTAGGCGTCACAATGGTCTCAACCACTTTGAGACTGCTTACTTCCAGTTTCAGCCGACGAAACGATAATTTTATTGACGGTTGGCACATTTTCCAACTGTTTTTGTGGCAACAAAACTGGGTATTTTTAACAAGACATCATGACATTTTATAGTTGCGTATGTGGTAACAAAAGCAGGTATTTTAAGCAATAATATGATCTTTTCCTGACCCTAACCAAGTGTTTTTTGTGCCTAAACCACACCAGACCTTAAGCCCAGCACAAGCACGACATAAAATTTAAAAGTGAAGCGTGAAGAAGTTTCAAAATATCCGTGGATTGCAGAAACGTACAATGCCAACATTTATTTTGGCGATTGCGTTGGAAGAGGTATGAGTTTATCTAAAATGCATTGAGTGCATGCTGTAAATTTTGGCATCTCATATTGTAAGGAAAGGTACAGTAAGACCAAACCCACAATGAACTGATTTTCACAAGTATTGTCTGTTCAACGGAAGCCTGATATAGATTTTTCCTCTGTAACATCATCACATAGATCTTCATTGTTGTCCAAAAAACAGTTAAAAGATATAATTGAACCATAATGTTCCTTCATTATGATGAACATGGGTACTGCAGTTTATTTTATACACACACAAAAACCTTCCTGGGACCCTGATAACTGATAAAATCACCTGTAGAACGCTGTGGGTGTGATTGCCTAATGAGAAATGAACTTGGTATTACAAAACTGGCACTTAAGATCTTAAATGATGGCACTAAAATGATCTGAAAGAAGCAGCAACCATCCATCAACATTTCATATACATTTTAAATATTTGAATTTTTGGTACATTTTGAGAGTGATCCAGATTTTGAAGGCAGTGGCTTGCTCCTCCTGGCAAGGCGAATATTCACTCAGAAGGGTTTTAATGTAGAACAAACACAGAGAGATGATGAGAAGATAGAAACAGCTGTGCACAAAGGCCTATAGATCCAACTTTACTGGATAGCACACAACAAAACATGAGGACAAAACAGATGAATCATGAAATACAGAAACAGAAAACCAAGAAGAAAAATCTGATGGATGCCTTTGTGAGGAAACACAGAAAGAAATGCTTACACACTGAGACTGAGTGACGCTTATGGGCATTCGAGTTTTTCTTGTGATGACTCCTCTCATGATTTATGTAGGTAGAGGCGTCTCCTCTGACCTTGAGAGTCGCTTCACTTTGTGCTGATGTTCAGGTTAACTGGGGATTGTGGGAATTGGAGGTCCCTCGGAGGCATCTTTTTTTTCTTGACCTCACACAGATTTTCCGTGTGTGCTTCTATCATGATCAATATCCACCTCAGTTCATGTGGGTTTTTCAGAGATATAAGGTACTGATGATAGATTGAGGTTTGGATATTGCTTTGAACCCACCATGCCTGGAAAATTCATTTTGATATTTCGCCAGTGTGCAGAATATTGAGTTTGTAACATCAACTTTGCTATCAAAATATAAAAATAAAATGTGAAATGAAGCATTTCTGGACACGACCATGATTTTGTGATGATTCCATTATATTACAACCTTTCTCTTCAATTAGCATTATAAAATACTTAGCAAAATATTTTGTCCTTTTTCCATATATTAATTATAATCGAACCCTAATGGACATTATTTATTTTTTCAGTGATCCACCATCTTTTTTCTGTCATTTTAAAGAGGTAACACCCTGAGGGGTATGTTCAAAACCACTAAATCAGTGTATTCTTCCAAAGATTTTAAATATTCAGATGAGTCCCTGAGGCTTCGAAGCAAAAAAAGCTTATTTACTAGGGCATGGCAAACACACCTTGCATCTTAATACACTGACAGACTGAGAAGATGAATAGTGTGGTTACATCTGTATCATGTTCACAGTAGATCAATCTGTCACTCTGCCGCAGTTGGTTATTCAATATTGTCCTTGGCCTTAAACTCCACCAAGTGAGATTTATGCCATCAGTGCAAGCTTGTGGAGGAACAGAAAAAAATGAAGACTCAAAGTACTGAGGAGGCTTTTGATTTCCCTGATTTGAATTCATCAGAAGTTGCTCATGACAAATTCCACAATTGGGAGCCGAATACACTTCCGAATACAAATCGTGTCATCACACCAAACAAGCAAAATCCTATGCAATCACTTTGTTCACTGTCATCAGTGCTAGACAGTTCAGTAAATCTGCAAAAAAGAATGACTAACATGAAAAACCATCCTCTCTAAGAAAATCACAGTTCAGTCAGGACCACTACAGTCAAAGAAACTTAGTTTTTCCATTTGCATTAAGTTATATTTGGCGGTATTGCTCTGTTTTGGGAGCACACCTTCCTGATCTTCCATTTGCCTACATGGAAAGGCTAAGGCAGGGAGCTAAGCAGCAAATACCACCTGGGTACAGAACAGAGCAGGCATCAAAGACAACAGAAATGGCATTGATTAATTCAGAGACAGCATAAAAAGGAGGAGCTGGGGTGGAGGTGGGTTGCAAAGCGGCTTGCAGAGGAAGCAGGAAGAGTAGGCAGGTCAAAGCAGCTTAAATAGTGCGCCCTGCATGAAATTTGCCAGTTGAATGCAAAGAAGAGAATCAGCTGAGCCATCAGAAACAGAAATATAACAATAAACCCAACAGAAATATATATGAAATTAGTAATGACATGTCGTAGGTAGAGTAGTCAGAAATTGCAGTCAACTAAAAGTACTGCTACTTTGCAAAAATAAGCAGAGGTAAAAGTATCTTCAAAATAACTTCTAGAGTTGAGTACTAAAGTATTTAAGTCTTTTATTTGATTCAGATATGATTGTAATTATTTCAATCACAGATGCTCTTCCTGAGGTAAAGAAATGAAAATAACACCTATGTTTATTTGTGATGAAAGTACAATTCACCATATCCTGATTAGATAAGCTGCCACATATAGACCAGGACAATATTCCCAGTTAGCATCTGTCTCTTTATTTAATTGCTTGCTGTCTCCCATAAATATTATTTTATGGTTTGGCGAATAAAACAGCAGATCATCACAGAGGACCATGGGTCAGGTGTGAGCCCCCCACATGCAGGTCTCTCCAATCACATGAAGACAAGGGACCAAATCATTCTCCTGTCTCATATCAGATGTCTTATTTGGGCTAATTAGGAGATAATGCTGTGATGTTTCATTATTGTCAAATAAATACATGTGAGGGACGAGGAGTGCTTTTGAAGCATGATATATTTTGTATATAATATCAAAATTATTAGCATTAACACAATGCTTGTAAACACGTGCTTTTTCATATTTAATGCTGTCTGTCATGGTTCTCTGATGTCCTGTTTGACTTCACAGAGCCGGCTGCACAGTCTTGTTTTTTTTTTTTTTTTTTTTTTTACAGATGCCTGTAAATATTATCTGCTATCTGCGCTATTTGAAAGCCATACATAGCTTAAACCATTATGCTACATAAAACAGAGTCATGTAGAGACATGGCTGCGGTAGGATAACAGAGCGCCAAATGAATGTATCCAAATGTAGTAAAAGTACTGATTCTTCACTAAAAAATGATGTTTTTATTTATAAGGGTTAAATTATGCTGCAATAATAGTACTGCAAAAAAAAGTACAATGGTTCAATTTTCAGTGTCAGATGATAATTTCATGTGTCATCACAGTCTTGAGTGTACTTGCATGTAAAAAAAAAAAGCAGAACAGAACACATGTATTCCTGTGGGACTTTTCTTTGTACAGATCCTGGTAATTATAACCTTCTCTTCCTGACAAAGGAAATATTTATAAATGTCCCCCCTCAGTTTACCTCTAATGACACATGATTAAATGCTAAGAGGGTCTAATAATCTCCAAGGCCTGCGTTAGGTAAAACACACAGCCAAGGTTAAAAGTTGCCTGAGTCACATTTCCGCGGTTTGTTCACAAATCAAGGGCTTTATTTCTTCGATAAATCTGCTGCAACACAGAGCTGTTTTCATTAACTGCTTACTCCAACAAGTGTGCAACAAGTAAAGGCGCCTCAAAAGTCCCAGACTAAATTACATATTAGCAGTCATGACATCGACATTGAAAAAGTAATTGTTGGCCTGTTTTCCTTTTGTAGAAACATAGCAATCTTACGAGGGCCGAGAGAGCTCAATGCACTGCAACTTCAAGAAAACACATGCAAATAGACAAAACACTAGCACAAGAGAGAGCACAAGAAAACACCATCAATTTGACAACACGTGCGCTGCAAACACTCACAACACAAAGAAATAGAGAAACGCACTGCAAGTAGCACAGATGACAACAGATATGATCGTTTCTTGAGGACACCAAAAAGTGATGGACATGTGGGACACCCGTGTCTTACTAAAAATGCAAGTCTTTTTCGTCTTTATTTTAATATCACGATGGCGTGAGTCAGATATTAGCCGGTGGCAGACATCTTTGCCTTTGCATTTTGGTTATTATTAGCCTGCCAATTGAAATAATACCACAAAAAACACACAGAGCGCACGTGTTGTCAAAATTATGAAGATGGTTTCTTAATTTGCTAGTGTTTTGTCTATTTGTATGTGTTTTCTTATGTTGCAGTGCGTTGGGCTCCCTCAGCCACCACACAATCTTATTAAAAAGGACGCAAAACAGAAGAAACAAAGCTGTCAAATGATCACACAGGATTTAAACTAATCTACAGAAAATGAAAGCAAGCCATAAATACCAAAACATCCATCAATAACTACACACCACCCTCATATTTCAACTTACCACATCTACTATAGTTCTGTCAGGAGCACTGTAGTCAAAGACACTTAGATTCCCATTTGCAAGTTATATTTGGCGGTATGGCTCTGTTCATGCCTACATGCAAAGCCTAAAGCAGGGAGAGCACACCTCCCTGCCCTTCCATGTGCCTACATGGAAAGCCTGAGGCAGGGAGCTAAGCAGCAAATACCACCTGGGTACAGAACAGAGCAGGCATCAATGACAACAGAAATGGCATTGATTAAGTCAGACACAATATAAAAAGGAGGAGCTGGGTTGGAGGTGGGTTGCAAAGCGGCTTGCAGAGGAAGCAGGAAGAGTAGGCAGGTCAAGGCAGCTTGAATAGTGCGCCCTGTATGAGATTTGCCAATTGAATGCAAGAGAATCAGCTGAGCCATCAGCTGACGTGGGCTGGCTTCAGATCAGCTGATTTAGCTGAGATCGGGAGCTGAGCTTGACTTCCGGGGTCTGCCAGAACTAACCCAATTCCCGATATTTGCACCCTCATACATGTATTTTTCTTGTGTATTGAGGCATTATTAGCAACATTATGGGAGAGCTAACATTTGGGCTTACCTACAAATTAAGTGGTTGTGATGTATCAAATTCAGCTGCAAACACAGTATGACCAGGATGATTATCACTGAACCTGAAATTAAAGTGTGGTCATCTACTCATATTAGCCTCTGAGCATCAGTCAGAGATGTTGCCTGGTGACACAAAGTTTGTCAATGAACTCTCAAATGGTTCTTAACCCCTATGTGTCCCGTAGTCTTGTTTTTGGTTTCCCACTCAAATATACAGCACACACGTGAAGTTGCTACCCACACACATTTTTCTATGCGTGCTACTGATGGCTGCAGGCAGTAGAGTTCATGCAATAGGTCATGTTGTGGGTCAAAGGTGGCTGCAAGAAGAGCAAACATCTTGGGAAAGCTTATTGTTCATTGAATTATTATTTTAAATTAGTGTTTGCAGAGGACAATCGACCACTACTGCCCACTGCTTCCTGCTAAACTGCTGATTGGTTCTCCACTGAGCTGCTCAACATCCTGTCTACTCCTGGATTGCTACTCCTGTGGTAAGTGAGCAGTCCTGACTTCAAAGATTTCCCTTCAGCTGTATCGATATTTTCATCACATTAAACAATTCCCTCTGTAGGCGCCTGTTCTCAATTCAACAAATTTAACACCATCAAGCTCTATATAGCTGCTAGCTGATGTGGTGCAAAAAGGAGCCATTCCAGCAATACAACCATTTGATTCTGTCATTTCCCAGCCAACAATGAGCACAACAAAATAAGGATAAATGGTAATACATTTGGATATCATTACAGCATGTGTGTTATGAAGTCCCCCAATTCCAAGATTAGTTATTGAAATAAAGTGAAAGGCACTTGCCGTCTAGTGATAAATGGAGACAAATAATCTCCAAACTCTGAGCAGCTACTGAAAAATAAAAGGCTGATCTTTATGGTTAGTGCCCTCTCATGTTCACTTCAAATGCAATAGACATGGCTGTATTTGTCAAGCAAGGGAGCATTTTAGATTTACAGAGCTGTAATGTGACATAATGAAGTTATAATTTATCAATTAGAATAATTAGGAGGCAGATCCATTTTAATTAAAGTTTTCAAAAAGCTCAGGGGAAGTCAGCCACATATAAATGAGTCTGTTGTGTTTTAGATGTTTGGACGAATTTGCGGTAATTCTCATTCACTCCCCACCTAATTGATTTGTGTGGTAATGAGCACATAGATTTTTAATTGTTCCTTTGTACAGTGCAATTCATGAAAATAGATCTGAAAAAAGAAGCAAAATATAATGTCATGTGGCATTATGACTTAGAGTTTGGATGTGCGTCAGTGGACACTAATGAATTGGCACTGTCAGCAGTGTGGACTGCTGTAGACTGTAGATCCCGGCGGTGGGGATGTGCTTAGCGGTCGTGCGTGCTGCATGTCAGCAGGTTAGGCGCAGTGAGCTTGTAAGACAGAAAAGAGAGAATGAGAGAAAGAGGAGGGTGTAGTGAGAGAGAAGGAGTGAATACCACACAGACAGCCTCAGCCACGCTAGATAAAATCAGCTGGCTCTACCCCTGCTCTTAAGGATGTAGGATTCCTCTCCACCTGCCCAAGTTATCACTGTGTCACACACTCACACGAGAGATTACCTTTCATAATTTGGCGTTGTATCAGGCGCGGGAAATGCTCTCTTGCACAGTCATTTAAAGCGAAGGGAGGATTTATTTTCTCTCTTTAAATCACCCTTCCTCTTCAACCGCTTACCCTTTCCTGCCTCCCTTCATTTCCACCTTGCTCTCTCTCCATTTCGCCAACGCGTTTATATTCTTTGCTTCTTCTTTCCCTTGTCCTTTTTGCCTCATACTTGAGGGCAAACGGCTCACAAGAGTAACTTGACGCCTCCCACAATGACAAACGGTCATTTAAAAAGGCCAACCTGTCAGGCAGACAGCACGGCAGTGGGCACTGCAGAGACAGATGAAGGAAAAAAAATACTCAAGGTAAAGGAGATAAATGATTGGGGCGAGTTGAACAGGAAGGGACGAAGACGAAGCGGGAGGAGATGAAGACTCCTTGGAGGAAAGAGACTGAAGGTCTCTTACTTCCTGTCCCCACGTGAAACGTCACTTTATTTGGAGTCACTTTATTTTAATCTGTTCATGCTGCTGACTTCTTATCAGTGAGTCTGCATGCATCCACTTTTATATTTGAAAAATTTCAAGTTGAGCATGCCGGTCCTCTGTGAGTTTGATATTGCTTGAATGTCACTACAAATAAACATTTCAAAGTGTTCATCTAAGCCCATAAATAAACAAATGAATTATTCACTTAGTAAGTCAATCCATCATCCATCCATCCAGCCATGCGATCCCCAATAGACCACAACATTCAATGACCTAAAATGCAAACTATTTTTTTAACCTGTAGAACACTGTCAATAACAGAGACAGAAATATATACTATGATATAATCTTTACGCAGTCAGTGTTAGAATCAGGGCTGAGCAGTTGAGCAGCTTATTTCATGTGTCTGTAAGACTGTACTGTGATGATGCAGTAGATTATAATAGTTATAGATTATTATTAATGTACACTTTTATTTTTCTGACAGCGGCAGTTTGTTTCAGTTGAACATTCTGTTGCTAGTGGCAACTGCTACTTAGGTTATCCTTTACTGATCCCCATAGGGAAATTTGTTCTCCCATTTAACCCAAGTAAGAGGAGCAGTGGGTAGCGACTGTGCAGCGCCCGAGGAACAGCTCCGGTTCTACAAGCTACTATGCCTATTGGTCAAGGGCACCGACAGGAGAATTAACATAACATGCATGTTTTTGATGGCGGGGGAAACCGGAGCACCCGGAGGAAACCCGAGCAAACATGCAAATTCCACACATAAATCAAGCTCGCACAGTTACAAACTTCAAATTTTATACGTATAAATATTTACAAGTAAATGGTGCTAAAATATATATTGACTTTAAAATTAACTAGATTATGTCCAACATTGAAAATCTTCTAGCCCAAAAGGACTTACAGACTATCAACACACTGTCTGCACGTGTGAGATCAAATGTACTAATTAAGCTAGGAAAACATTAATAGTATAATCTGTATGCCTTCATACTTGCTAGCATCAAATAACTGACATAATTAGTGTATTATTCACTCTAGTTTGCCTAATTAATTAAGCAACGAAAATAAATTCTGGATTTTTGTTCTGTATTCTAAGGTGCACACAGGTTATCATATAAAAATACATAAAATATATGTTAGCTGTCCAGTAAATTTCATCCGATATTTTCATGGCACATGACATGGGGTACATGTTATGACATTCTAAAGTTAGCATGACTAGATGCCGTTACTTGATTATTAAGTATTAATCTACATTATGTGAACAAAGCTAACGTAATTTACACTCCATCATGGAAAACATATCCACCAGTCAGATCTGTGAACAAGCAAATACTGACAGACATCTTTTATCTACTATCCAGATGCATATCTTTAGTTCCTTTTCTTTGCTAGGAATGTTTTGTGATTGTTGCTTTGTAATCTGTTAACTTAGGTTTTTTTTCTGCACAAAAGGTACAGCTTTGCTTTGTGTCTGAACACACCTTCAGGCTATGTGTTGCTAATACAACAGGCACAAGTTGGGGCCGATTCTTATTTTATTCTATTTGCTTATTTTGTAGATTCTACGTGCCATGAACGGTCAGTGTAACTAATTTGACATACTTGTGTGAACCCAGTTTCCTTGTTACTTAATTCATTTTGACAATACTTTTAGTCTCTTGTTAGTGGAATCTTAGTGTTTTGCGATTTGTAATCACTGTTTTCCTAATTTTACAATTGCTTCCAACATAACTTCAGAGGCCACGTTGTTATTAGCTTTAACAGGAAGTGTGTTAAGCTTGCTGCATACCACCTACACATGTTTAATAGTAATAGCAGGAAACTCATTTAGTCAAACCAAGGTACAAATTACCACTGTAAAGACTCCATACTAACATCTGCAATAATCTTAATAGAATACTGTTTTTCCAGTTATTTTAAAGGATATTATTGTAGTTCACTGTAGGTACAGGAAATTGAACAAAACATGCACATAAGGATGTCAATCAAACTGCAATTTTATAAAGCTACTTCTAATTAAGTGGAACAAAGACAAAGAAATTGTTTCCTTAGATGTAATACATTAGTTTTGACTTTCAGAGATGCTGAAGCTTTCTCAGGGCTTTCAACCATTTTTTGTAACAACTCCTCCTTTCCCTTTGTGCAATATGGTGTGGGACAATAGCATCCATCAGTAGCATAGTCTACTCAAAAATCAAGGTCATTCAGGCCTGACATGTGTGAGTGCACTTAATTTTGTTAATTTCCTGTTGGGAACATGGCACACCTTTAAGAATAAGTATTGGGACATAGCTGGGACATTGCAGAAGTGCAGTCTCTTATGTTGTTAACCCTCCTGTTATGTTCGTTTGTCAGTAACAGCAAAGATGTTCGTGGGTCAATTTGACCCGGTGCATGTTTAATGCAAATACATGAGATGAACCATTTTTTATTTTAAATGTTGATGACACTAAATAAGGCCAGCAGAAGAAATTTCATACTGAATAAATACTTTTAAATATTTTTCCTAGATTTCCAAACTTTTAAACGGGTCAATTTGACCCGCAACATAACAAGAGGATTAAGATATTTGAGTTTCTCAAGTATTTGAGTTGCACACTTGTCGCTTACATGTTGTTGACGATCTTGTTTGTTTTGATTTTATTGCTCATATATTTTATTTTTGTTTTGTGTTATTTTAACATGTTCAATAAACTGATTAAACGAAACTGAATTTTTCATTTATATATATATATTATTTTTACAGAGGCTTGAAATTCCTATATTTGTGTTGCTTGGAATTAGATAAATAATAGATGACAGGTGTATATCTGCGATTAAATGCTTCATGTTGATGTTCTACCCTTTCATAAAAGGAAGCTAGGATTTTTTCCCTCAGCTCTACCCACAACTGAATTTCTCACTTCAGCAAACCTGCAAAAGAAAAATAAATAAATACAAATTTCCCTTCCCTTAATCATCTTTAAAAAAAACAACAACTTTACATTGACACTATTTTTTCCTCCTAAACTTTCAAGGTTTTTTTTCAACTACGGATTTCTATTTCAACTTTGGAACTGCGGATACAGCCAGCTATAGTGGAGGGAGGAGACCTTCACACTGCACTCAAGTCACACAATGCATGTGGGGCTTCACCATATGAATTCAATTTCCATTACCCCCCTGTAATAAATGCAGTGTGAGTCCTCGGAGGCCATGGCAGCAAAAAATAAATCTGCGACATGAATAAACGATGTCCCCAGGGAAGGCTGGCTCCTCCTTTGTGAGAAAGATTGACTCCTCCAAGATGGGACACATCAGCCACAAGCAACGGAAACAGAAATAGGAACTGCAAACAGAAAGGCGCTGGCTCACAGTCTTTCTGTTCAGCCCCCCAACCAATCTCAAAGCTGTATATAATAATAATACATATTCTATGCTGCATGACTGCAAGCCATTAAATTCTCCCAGAGGTCAGCACTTCTGTAATGTCCACAAAATGAGAATGTAATTAAACTTTGACGCAGAAACTTAGTCACTGCTATGCACTGGTCAGTTCATTCTCCATGTCTTCAGTCTAGCCAAACCTGTTTTGTGATATATGTGCAGGATGATGTTGGTGTTCACACATTTCTGACTTTGTCAGGTTCCTAGAAAGTGAATGATATGCCGCTGAAGTATATTTTCATCCCACTTCTGCTGCAACATTTTGAGACTACAGTCCTACTTGTGCTTTTGAGGTATGTTTGTGACACCTATGGCTGTTGTTCCTGCATGGTCACAGGTGAAGATGTGATGTAGGCTGCCAGGTGGACATATCTATATGTTAAAGTTGGCAAGGCATGATTTGCTCATAAACTCAGTGGACAGTAACCAGGCCTACCAGGTATCTCCAGTCTGTGACGCTGTTCTGAAAATGCTGCCTAGCAACATCATAGGTCATCATCCTGCACATCTGGCAAGAAAGGTATATTACCTTACAGTGCATGCCATACAGACGTTGTGAAAAAATATTAAAGACGAGATGAAGAATGAGTTATCACACCACCATCCTGGACTGCAACCTAAATAACATTCACAGAGAATTTCAATAGGATTTCATTAATTCACAAATCCCTGAGGAACAAACACATAATTTACAAACCGGTCCATGCTACTGTGGTGAATCTGACTGAGGGCTATTAGCTCTACCACTGAATTCAACCTTCTGCAACCCCCCAATCTGGCGTCACAGCAGATGGGTGGAGGTCTGTGATCTGTTGAGGCAATTTTGTGCATGGCTGCCATGGCCTGTCCTGGTGTGACATCTCCTGCTGCTAGTCGGGCTGTACCCTGACCTTCACACTGGGCTGGTGTACAGCTGTCTGGCTGGAAAATACAAATACACACTTACCCCCCCTGACACACACACTCTCTCTCTCTCTCTCTCTCTCTCTCTCTCTCTCTCTCTCTCTCTCTCTCTCTCTC
>JBBPCS010000855.1:1487346-1519695 GCA_037974645.1 Hollardia meadi | reverse complement strand
AGATAGATAGATAGATAGATAGATAGATAGATAGATAGATAGATAGATAGATAGATAGATAGATAGATAGATAAAGAATGATTCATTGGGGAAAAGTGCTGGAGGAGGTTTAGGAATGATGATGAAAATCAATAAAGAATAATAAATGAGAAACAACTGGGCAGATTATTAAGGTTAAGGTTATTAGGATGTGGAAAAAGACTGACTCCATCCTTTCAATTCACATGGGAGTACAGTGGGATACAAAAGCATGGAAAACACCTTGATGTGGTAATGCTGGATTGCATTTGCTACACTGTAGGTTGTTCTCTGCCTCTTTTAGAGAATGGCTATAGCCTCAAGGATAGCAAAGCAAGACTGTGAGCAGAAGGTCACTGGATTAAACTTCTCCGGGTGCAGAAAGGGAGCGAATAATCTCCTGCCCCCAACGACTAATTAGGTGCCCTTGAGCAAGGTCTTCAACCCCCCAACTGTCCCAGTGCATCTACTCAATGGTGCACTGTATGGAGCATCTCCCAGGTGTGCATGTGTGGTGTGTGAATAGCAGCCCTCAGACTTTTCTATGTAACTACATTTGAGGAAAACAACAGCAGCACCACAATACTGCTGTATTGTTGAATGCATACAGCAGTGGTTAGTAGAAATGCAATCATAGTCACAAACAATGCTAGAAAATTAAAAAGCATGCACTGCTTTTGCCTTTCCTAATCTTTAAGGAAACATACAGAAGCTGCCTGCAGATTAATTAAAACCTACTGATTAAAATATGCCTGTGGAAGAATGCTAGCAAAATAATGGACAGCTGGTACCTTTCAAGGAAATTCTCACGGTTTGCAAAGAGTTATTCAACAGACGGGTGAAAACAGAGATAGCTAAAAAATTAAACAAAACAAAACAAACCAAAAAAGTAAACAAAAATTAATATTTTTGTAACAGAGGAGATGAGGATGGGGATACACCAGTTTATAGTGGAAGTGCCTGCATTCACAATCATCCTGTTTACCGCACTGCAAGCAGGACAAAAATGTAATGTGGCACTATACGTAAAAGAAAACCTGAATCTAGTTCAGTTGTGTTTTTGTCCCTTGATAAATGTAAGTCCAATATTCACTCTTCTGTTAGCTCCGTAACAAACTAGCCTGCAAAAAGGCACAAAGATGAATCAACTCTTATTTTACAAAGTACAATCCGAAAACTCTGACTGTAAAAGGTGTTGAGACGGTTGATTAATAAAAAGTTATATTAGCAAAGTAAATCAAGTGCTTGAAAGTGTTTTAATAAAGATTTTTTCGCTAAAAAGATTTTTTCTCTAAAAAGCTTTATTAAAAAAAAACAACAAAAAACCTATAACGCCACGTTCTGATCCTTCATTCTCTCTCGTGGCCAGCGGGGGCGACTCCACTGGTTGCAAACATTGATTGTTAACATCAAGATGGACAACATGAGAGATCCCCAAAAGTGAAGCCTAAACACCTTGATCGCCTCCTGGTGGCTGGCTGCAGTATAGTTCATAAATCCCACCCTTTCATGTTAGCATGTGGGTCATGGGCCAAACTGAAAGCTAAAATTACATGTCAAATACATTTTTCCCAAAGATGGTTTCTGCCATTTTAGGTAGCTACTTATCAGAGTGAGGTATGTTCAAGTGTTCATTCTTCTGATAAGTTTGGTTATTTAATTGTATTAACAGGGGGTGAAACATCACGATTGACAACTGAGCCCTGCTTGCAATTGAGCGCATGGGTGCATGGTGGGCAACTCGATAGTGCGGCTCCACTGCCCAATCACTACTGTCCAGACTCTGGCTTCAAATAGCAACAGTGCAAGATGGCAGGGCTCGTATCTTGGATATTTGGGCTTAATTTTTGTACAGTGGGAGGAAGTGGAGATGTGTTGTCCATCTTTAGTTATGTCAATGGTTGCAAAAAAAAAAGTCCAACTGTAAGCTTGTGAGAAAATGTACCTACTTCTCACTCAATTTATTACCTCATTAAACAGTTTCCTTATGGGTTTATGGTCTCAAACACTAGTTCCAAGTCTGCATCAATACAATTATATTCATTTAGTAAATTATTGTCCCATTTAGAATAAAATAGACAATAAAGCAGGGTATGTTTTAGGGCATGGCTAACTTGTGATTAACAAATTGCTACCATGGCTACCTGTCAATCAGAATAGAGGCATAGCTACTAAGATTACTTTAATCTTAACTTTTACCTTTCAAAATTCAAGGTAACCTTTATAGCTAACTTTGTTAAAAGTGACTTTGCACAGCATAGCCACGAGCCAAGTGCAGTCAGGTTGCCGGTATAGGTAGTGTCCTCAGGTGCCCTGTCAGATCCAGCCATCGCTCCTCCGCAGTTCCACCCTTTTGTCCAAATATGGTCACTTCTGGCTTCAAAAGACCAAGATGGCTATAGCCAAAATGCAAAACTTGTCCACGTTGGCTTCACTTTTTAGACAAGAAATGTTTAACTTTTATTCCCCAGTTTAGGTCACACGACTTCTCTCAGACAATTGAGAATCGTGGTTGAGATCTGCCACCTTGTCTGCAAACAGGATCTTCTGGCCGCCCAATACTGGGCAGGTAGCACATGCTGCTGGAAAGTTAATGCATGGCATTTAAAGTTAGGGGCTGTGAAACTAAAACACTGAGCTGCAAGATGCTAAAATAGATGCTAAACAAAGCCTTCTGAAATTTGAAGAATGGTTCACTAATCCTATGTGAAAACTAAAACAAGCCTGAATCAATATGGAATGAAACTGGCACTCGCCCATTCCAAGGCCAGGCAGAGCTCATATCATTTAACAACACTCATTTAATTTAGCACAATTACAGCAGCTGTGGCAGTAGGCACAGCGTGGCTGGCCAACCACCAATATTGCATATTACTCAGATGATCAGCTCAGTTTTTATTGTTGGGTAGTGTATTACCCAGACTTGAGGCCATGCATTTCAAGACACCCAGATTCTCAAGGGATCCGATGCTGTGGCTTCACCATAAAAGAATGATCAGGTGCTTTGATGAAATTGCTAAGGCTGTGCACAGCTGGCTATGGTGGATGGAGTGGCTGGAGAGGTGGGGATGTGGGTGGTAAGGTAGCAGGGCTGAAGCAGGGGGACTCTAAGCTGAGAACACACTTCAGAGAAACCCATCTGTTCCCTTTGTCAAGTCCTGATGGAAAGGAATCCCTGAGCCATGGATCCTGCTGGCTGCCACTCCTACTGGAAATACACACTTTGACTCACATAAACAGTGACACAAGCACAAAAAACCCATAAAGACTGATGTATATAGTGCACACAGACGCACACAAACACTCTACACCTGTAAGTGAAAATTGCATTCAGGATATGGCTTGTCAGAGAATGTAAGAACTAATTTTTCTACCCGCTCCATCCTCCTCTAGCCCTTGACCCTGCGACCGCGGGGGGCCAGCAGTACTGCCGTGACTCCACACAGGATGCAGCATTCAGCCTTCCAACAGACAACAACCATCTAATTTTGATGCAGCTACTGTATATCATGGTGCTCAATGCTAATTCACCCAAACAAGCAAGGTTGAGACTTTTCAAAGATGACACGGGAAACTCTGTTTGTATCCCTTGTGGAGGGAACAGTTTCAGACTCATCTGTAGTGGCTAAGAGGATTTGTCTCAGCGAGGTGTCTCTGCTGTGAGTTTTAAATCACAGTTGACAACAGAGTTCCCAGGATTAGATCTGCAGTTTCATTACGATGGCCCTGATAGCATCTCCCGCAGAATTGATAGAAGGTGGCTTATTATTTTACACTAAAATGTTTCCCTCCTTGCCAGACTGAAATTAATTTCCAGTTAAAAGAGGCTTGTGTCGCCTCGATGTAGGACAGAGCCACGTATTCCCTTTTGAAGCTAAATGATGAAATGCTCCTTTTTAACTTGCTTGTCAATCAGTGTAACTCCTCTGTAGATTTGATCTCTTGTATTTCAAAAGCACACACTGTGTGGGTGGATACCTCCAAAGCTGAATGTGTAAAATATGTAGATACATGCACAGTGCCGACTGCTTGACAGTGTCACTTCAGCACGGTACAATTAACGTAAGAGCTATGAGGACAATGGAGCATTAGATATTCTTTTGCTTTGTGTAGCCTCACTCGTCTGATCTGTTGTTTCTGTAAGAAGTCTAGATGTTGCATAGAAGAAGAAAGTGTGTGAGTACAAATACCACAGTGTGAGTCTTAAAGCT
The DNA here is from genome assembly GCA_037974645.1 of Hollardia meadi. NCBI lineage: Eukaryota > Metazoa > Chordata > Actinopteri > Tetraodontiformes > Triacanthodidae > Hollardia > Hollardia meadi. Next base: position 1,515,466 of record JBBPCS010000855.1, on the reverse strand, counting down.
GTTACGCGTAGATTCTTTATATGATAATAATATTCTTCAAAACATTCTGATGGAAAAAGTTTGTTTGTGGAGAAAATTTGACAATCCTGGTGAAAACTGGTAGGATGCATTACTGTGTCTCTTCTGAAAACTACCCCTCTGGGTTTCCAAAGTGGAAATCTTTTCAATCCTACACATCATGGTTTTAATGAACAGCTTTTTTTTTTTGGTTCAAATGAAGTTCCTACGATCTAAAGATGACGTGATTTGTCACTTATTTGATTAGTCTGTTGACAAAAAATGAATTCGCAGAAAGGTTCTCAGTTCTGAACATTTCCTGCGTTTCTTTGTTGTTGACAGCGTTTAAACAAGAAATTCGATAGCACCACCTTGGGCTTCAGGAAATTGTGATTTTGGCTAATTGTAAGTAAGTAATTGTAAGACTTCACCTGGCTCGTCAACAAAAATTTCATTTGGCTAGATATTCAATGTCACAAGCGTGAATAATTGTTGTAGTTTAAACATAATTTAAATGAACTCTCACTAAAAAAATGTGAGAAATGCCCATGAATAAAAGAGTAAAAGCTTTTTTTATGACTTGTGAAGGTGCAAAACTGTGTGATACACACGAGAAACCATCATGTATGCACTAGAAACATGTGCTCATGTCACCTTAGGGGCTCCATATTTTAAGTAATTTAAAGTCAATGGAAATCATTTAATTAAGCTCGTGGGAAAGATGGTGGTCATGTTTACAGAATTAAAATGAGTTTGGTTAATTGCATTTGACAAGGCATAGTTGATGCAGAGTAGATGCAACAATATATGGCTAAAAATACATTTATTTAAAATGCTAAAAAAAAAATATATAGACAGAAAGTAAAAGGAAGACGGAGAAAGAAATCCACAGGCCACCAGTGTAACCTCCCATTCTAATGGGCATATGCTCTATATAAAAAGCTACTGGTTGAAAGGCCTATAGTGCAACTGTCTGAAGGTATGAGGGGCTGTTAAGAATTAATAAAGGCAGTGGTCCACCCCTTTAACCATTCTGTAATTCACAGATTCAAATCTCATTTGTGGGCTGTAATAGCAGGGATATCCTGTCATAACACAAGTGTGACAGGAAAGTGCTTGCCTCAGTTGGACCAACTCATGCTTGATAGTGCATTATCATTAGCGAGGAGCCGCCGATTAATATTTCATTAGGACTGTGGCTTGCAGGGGCTTCCAGGCATACCAAGTGATATGTTATTCCCTGCTTCACACCGATTACTCTCTCACAGGCAGGGATGGCATACAAGAGCTCCTATTATGACGGACAGAGCAGTGGAGCAAGGTGTTGAGGAAAGAAGAAGAGATATCCCTATTTAACGGTGAGTAAGCATGGCCGGCCAAAGCGGTGTATCATCACTTTTCAAGGCATGGCCATAACAAACCATTACTGGGCTGCTGTGTATGGTGGGGAGAAGCACCAATCGTAACAGGGCCGCTTGTCATGGACAGCAGGGGTGGTTAACTCCCTTTGGATTCAAATCCGTGGAAAAAAACCAAAACACCAACAGCATCGAAAACATTCTTGAGACAGAATAAAAATAAAAGAAGAATAATCAAGTGTTTTGATAAGTTGATACTGCAGGACTGCTATTTTAGATTTATCAGAGATTGTTGAAATTATGAAACTCAAGGTTGCTCAACTAATGCTAAGCCTATTTACAGTAGAGATTTATGGAAAAATATAAATTGTTGCACTGCGACAGTTCTCTGGAAAAGTGTTAAAGCCAATGAAGAGGGGGTTTAAACTTTCCTTGCACAACTTTCTACACTTCTTTGTTTACTACACGGGAGACTGGGAAGAATGGGTTGCAGCTTCGGTACCTTTATTGTTTTTAATAAATTGATCTATAAATCTCTTCAATTACCTTCAGTCTAACAAAGACTTTACTGTGACAGAGGAGCACAAACACATTTTGCTTTACCCTCTGTAGTGTGTGAAACTACAAAATGGCTTGAAGGATCCTGCACAATGTTTTCTTCAAAACATCCTATATTTTCTCACACTACCGCAGTTGCAAATATGTGTTCAAGGGGACTCATGTATTGACATGAATGTCAATAGACCCCATAAAACACTTTGTGTAAAATATTTCTTTCCAATTTGTTAGTTCAAAGCAATAAAAATCAGGAGTGACAGAAACATTGGTGCATTTATATTTGTTCAAGATAAATATGACTTATTCCACCCATGTCTTGATTCTAAGTGATTTTAAAAAAAACAAAAAAACAATCACATTTTATCACAAAATCCAAATAGCACTTTTATTGAAAAATATAAATATTAACCATACATGCTTTCTGTAATGCTTCTAACTGAGTCAATACCTGTCAAGTATTTTTTTATTTTACATAAATTGTTATTATGTTAAAAATCCAACAATGTTGACAACAACAAAATGAACATTGAGTGAGTAACAAAAACATGAACACCATACAGGGATTCAAAGTAGAGGAGTGCACTCAGTATAGTGCAGCTCTCTGCCAGGTGTGTCTGAGGGCATGTGGGTGGGGAACAGGGAGTGCAGGTTAGGCTGCGTTTCAATGGCGGTATAAAACAGAAATGTTTTGTCAAAATGTCAAAAATGTTATCATTGTACATACATTTACAGATCTATTTTCAACTCTACTGATGGTTAGCTTTTCAGTTCCTTGGCATGTGGCTAATATAAAACTGAAAACCCACCTTGCAATACATACATCTATATCTGCATGTCATTTCAGTGGTAGTTTTGCGGAGGCAAACACAGGCTGAGGAAAGCAGAATAACTGTCTTTGATCTAGTACATTATGTTGGGCCGCATCAGATTTCATCAAGATAACTGGGTGATTAAACTTCAGAATATCCTCCTCTCTGCAAAGTGCCTCTATTTTTTTTTTAGACATTCGCCACATAATGGGAGTCTTCAAAGATGGCATGTTAAAACCTCTAACTGTTTGATATATCAAAGCAGTAGTATGCAAACTTTCTAAATGTCACCATGGGGGATCTTCGTCTTTTTTGATGCTCTTTTCACGAGGAACAGTAATGACAGGTCTGAAAGTGTTTCAGCACCCCTATCAATGCTGAAGCGTTGATCTTATGCCATTCCTCCCTCTCTTTGAATGCTCACTTTGTGGATATGAACACAAATCGTTATTTCACCCCCTCAACCTGCACATTTTTTTCATCTTTGTATGATGTAAATTCTTGGCTTACTGAGTAATTGCAGTTGTCATTTTCCTGGGTTTCCAAGGCCTCTATCAGAGATGTCTATAACAGTCTATATCATTATACATGTCAAGCCAGAGGATTTCAGTCATACCAAAAGGAAACTATGGCTTATAGCCTCATTTATTAGGCAGATATTAGTGTAAAGGAAGTCCTTAAAATCTATTTATTGCTAAGTATTGCTGTATACTCCTAGGCTGCTACTGACAGACTAATGATAGCTATACACAAGCTGATGGGCTGAACAGCAGGGTTTTTATGGAGAAATGTAAGCTCCCCTAATGGCTGCATTGACCCAACAGGGTGTATGCAGACACAAGGCAATCCATCCCTGAGTAATGCCTCAATTTTATAATTTGGGGCTGATACAACAATGTTGCTAGTATATTTGATGGTTAACCCACTCACAGAACACATTTGGTCTGTTTGTACAATGGCTTTCTCTCATATATCAGTGTCTCCGTAAGTCATTTCTATTCTATACAGTGCTGATCCAATCCACTTCACAGAATATCTAATAGGCTTTAATTAAGTTGATCACACCTCCCTCATCTCCTCTTCCCTCCTTTCCTGGCATCCGTTCGGGACGAGCAGGGCTGCAGATAAAAAGATGGAGCTGATTGCTATGCACACAATGACTTCATGACCAGCTAATCAGACCATCAGTGGTGGTAATCAGCAGTGGCTGTGGTAATTTATATCAAGCCTTTCCCATTTAGAAAGAAGTAAAATTTCACCTTCATGGCCCTAAAAGTTTTTACTTAGGGACATGTGTGTCCATGATTAAAAACAACAGGAAAGTTTACAATGAGTCCTAATTGCTGACAAAAGGGGTTGATTTGCATTTGTATCTGTGGATGCTGAACATATCGTAACTTGGAGGATTTATATCTTTGGTCTACTGACTAACAGCCAAACAAGTTACTTTAAGGATGGCATGAACAACATGAAGAAGAAAGGCTCAAAGGAAAATTACATAGAAATAACAAAGTAAAGCTGAATGTTATAGGAGTTCTCTGCCCATGGATGACATGTATCCTAGTTAAGGATGAAGGATTTAGTCAAAATGAACAAATTAAATGAATTTTTTTGGGATCAAATCATATAATTAGACAAAAATGTTACTAGAGGATATTTCTGCTGTTGAATGACATTTGGCTACCTTTATTTTTTAAAACAGACTATTGCCTTGCAAACAGCAGAGAGCTTTAATTGCCTTTAAAAAAAAAAAAAAAAAAAAAAATTAGCCTGTAAACTTATTTTAAAAATGCTTATTCAAAGGTTTTGGTACAAATGTGTCAGAAATTGCACTTTATAACCAACTTTTGCAAATGTGACATGTTCACAAGCCAAAGCAAATGCTTTCGAGTCTTGAAAATTGTAATGTGTTGCCATTTGCGTGAATTCTGATCGCAACCAGTACACCTTTTTATTTATTTAATTTTCCAATAACATTAGATCTCTTTATGGGGTCAGATAAACATTAACAAGTGGCTCTGCCTTCTCACAATGTCCCATTATTCTAAATAATGTGATGCTAGTCAGTATTGTCCACTGTCGAGACAGTGAATGTTCCTGTTTGAATAACAATCATGAATTTCTTTTTCCATATTTTGCTTATTCATTTGATGGCAGAGTTAGTTTTATTTGCATATTGAGAAGTCTATTCTATTGTGCTGTGTCATAAGAACGTGAAAAATAAAAGCACAGTGCAAATAAAGTAATTGGATAATGACAGATAATGCACTTCTGACAAATTGTTGTGAATGTTGCCCATTCCCCTACTGTTACATCTTTTCCATCCACTCAGCTAAACAGATTCCAGAAAGACAGTGTTGCTTTTCAAAATCATACTTGTGATGATCTTTTTTTTAAATATATATATAGCACCTTTCTTAGTTTTGAACCTGAATATACATAAACATATGTCACAGAAGTTAAAGGAATAGTTGGGATATTCTTTCTTTCTGAGAGTTAGATGAAAAAAGTATACCAATTTCATGTTTGTATGCCAAATATGCAGCTGGAGCAGGTGTTTAGCTTAGCTTAGCATAGAGACTGGGAACAGGGGTAACTAACAGTGTCTCACAGTTTCATACTTACCTGTTAATTTTGACATTTATTTAGCTGACACTTTTATCCAAAGCACCTTACAATAAGTGCATTTAAAAGTCCTCAAAAAGAAGTAAGTATGGCAGAAAATGTGCCTCCATAAACGGGCAACATGCAGAAGAAAACAAGGCACATTCAAAAATACTCGTCAAACAGCTGGTTCAAACTAAAGTCCTGTGTCTCACTGCGCAGGTAGTCAACCACTTTAGTATAACAGGGTGGCACTTGGGGTGGCCATTCAGATTTCAGGGATCGCCAGTGCAAATTGTTGTCCACAGTGCACCTGTAAACAAGTGAATGCATTTATGTTATAGCTTTCCATTTTGTGCTATTGCTCTTTCTGTCCACCATTGTTCACAAAAGGAAAGCTACTGATTTCATATCTGGGTAACTGATACAATACGATACGATATGATATACTTTATGGTGCCCATATGCTATATGCTATATGCTAACAGTATTTAGTTACTTTCCACCACTTATTGATTATCAGAGGCTGTCCAGGTCAACAAAGACTGCTGTTATTGCCGTGTTATTGCTTTCACACAGTATCCTCTGTGTTGTTCTGGCATTTGCTCCCACATGCAGTGCATGGTCAATGCCTGTCTGACCTGTTCTGGACTTTGTGTGTAATGCGGTATGAGCAAAACACCTCAGTTAACAGTCTAGGGCAGCTAGCTGAGTTCAGACACGTGCTGTTGTGTTGCCTGGCCTACTGAGTTTTCCCCTCAGTTTGACATTCAGCATGGTTTCCTGCCATGCTCCAGACTCTTTGACCCTTTCACATCCTTCTCCCAGACTGCTTGTGACTCATTCTGACCTTGAGTTGAGGGCTCAGTAGACCCGCAGAAGAAGAACTAGGAAGCCTCCTCCTCCTCCAAAACATCAATATGTTATCTTCCAGGTGGGAACAATAGGGAAGTATGTGTGGGTCGTTTTAAGTTAATTTTATTTATTTATGCATTAATTATTTCCTCTGTTTAAACAGAAAAAAGCATGGGATTTACAGATGTTGTTGTTTTGCCAAATTAAATTTGTTAATTCTGTACTTGATGATTCTCTTTTGACATTTCTTTACTTCCTCAATTAAATGAGACACACGCACAGTTCGAAGTTATACCTACATATTGCCAGACTAATTGCCTTTTTTTATGGTCTCAGAGCAGGCAGCAGAGGTGACATGTGCTGGGTTTCTCAAGTGATTTTTTCCTAAGTTAACACAAGCTCTTTCTACTTATTATCCTGAAAACAGTCTAATTCCCAGGACACTTTTGTAACACTCTCTATGCTCCTCTCACTGCATGGTTGATGTTGTGGCTTTAAGAGAGTTCTCTGAAGTCCCAAGCTCCTCAGAGCTGATGCAGTACAGAGTTGGAACTATCAGGAAACAAAGGACTGAGGGAGCATAAGCTCCCATTTTCCAGAGCAAGTTAAAAGCAGCACAGCTCCTTCTAATGCTCAGAGGCCTATTTTAGATATAGGGAGCTTTTAATGTCTAATGCACAGTGCTGTGCTCACTGACAATGTCGATGGTAAAAGGAGGACTTCAAAAAAGTAACAAACATGGAATATTCCAGTCTTTTAGAAAGAAGGATGTGCTGCCTGCGTGAAGGAGGTGCAAATGATGTAATCTGAGTGAAAGTACCAAAGAATCTACATATTTCAGTTGCTGGTTTAATGAAATTGTTAAAATTCATAGTTTATATTGTCATTTGACAAATTGGGTTGCTGTGCCAGAAAAACAACCATTCATTTTCTATACCCGCTTATCCTCCGCTTATGAAGGTCACAGTGGGGCCTGGAGCTCATGCATGCACTAGGTATGAATGTGTGTGGGGGTCAGGCATTGTAAAGTGCTTTGTTCTGTCCTCGGGTTAAAAGCATTATACAATATAAGTGCTATAGAAAATAATATAATAACAATAGAAGAGACTTTGAACTTGTAAGGAAATCCATTATTATTATTTTTGTGCATTTTATGCTTTCATAAAATAATGGAGAGCATGGGCAGGTAGGCTCTGCTATACTAAATGGAAAGGATCATTAATTGTTCATTTAATTAAACCTGTGTTTACCTGCTGTTTCATTTCAATATGGCTGTTGTGAAAAAGGCCTATTATCAGATTTTCAAGATGGCCAACCAAGATTTGTGTTGCTAATTCAGTATCCGACCAAATGTGAAATACGGTCACAATCATCCCTTTTGTTCCTCAGTTATGGTGTTGAATAATAGCCAGAGAAAAATGTTTTTGCAGAACATTGATAACAGCAAAGTTAAAGATGTTTGACCTTTTGGATATAAAATGTCATCACTTTACCATTTTACCCTATTTATCCTCCGTACCAAGAATATGAATTATGGGTTAAGACAAAAAAACAAAATCAAACATGTTTCGTGAGGTCACAGTGACCTTAAAGCTTTGACCACCAGATTCTAATCAGTTCATCTTTTAGTCCATTTGTGCCAAATTTAAAGAAATTCCTTCAAGCTATTCCTGATATATCGTGTTCATGAGAATGGGATGGACAGATGATGGATGGACAAGCAGAGAACATAATGCCTCTGACCATTATGTCTTGCTAGCGCAGAGGCATACAAAGACAGTACAAAATAAGCAATCACTTGAATAAATTGTGCAAAATATTTAAATGAACCAACAATTTGTGAAAAAAGTAAGACATAAAATGTTAATTAATTTTCATAATAACTGAATTTTATTGGATATAATTACTATTTCATCAAAGACATTGTAATCAGTCTGTTTTATGTTGGTATAGAATTTTACTGCTTTGACAGTGGTGTTGTCACCACCCATGCATCTTTGAGCAAATCACATACCCCTAGCTTCTCTTAAGCAAGCTCCAAAACTGTTACCAAATGTGGTCAGTTAGCTCCTGTCAGCTATAGAAATAACAGTGTTATCCGGCTGCTGTAAATAAACACAATACACAGACACAGTAAATCTTTGTAACCTTGTAACCTTAGCATAACAAGGCTACTCATGTTATATAGTGAGGCTTTGTGAGCTTTTTGCCATTATAAATAGAGACAGTGCAGGTGCACTGGGGCCCCTGGGGTGCGGGGGCCCATAGAGATGGAGATCTCCCAAACCCATCTCCCATGTTTTTTTGTGTGTACTCTGTGCAATTTGTCCCGGAAATGCGTAGACCTGAGTAGAGAGCAACCATTTTCCAGGAAACAACCTAAAAATCAACAGCGTGTCCAATCCTTCTGATCCCTTTGCCAAAGGTCAAAGGATCCTTCATGAGGTCAATTACAATAGGCTAAAAAATCCCCTCCATTCAAAAATTTGTTTGTCTTATGTTTATGCTCCCAAAAATATCTTAACTGGACTAATCTGACTATATGTCCAAGGTTTGACGCAAGAGAAGTGTTTTCACATTTCACTGAAGGGGGAGATGGCTGTGCACTTCCCAAAAATTTGAGATTCAAATGTTGTACGCCACAAATACAAGCCAATCACTGTCCAGATCTCACTGATGGGCATGGTGTATGATTGACAGGTAGAAGCAGCTCTCTAATCTAAAACCACATGCTTCTTAAATAAAACCGGTGGCGAATGGAGGTGCAACCCGCTAAAATAAAAGCTGTTCCCAATGGAAATGTGCACAGAAAGAAGTTCTAATATATCAACTTAAATGATGTGATGATACCTTATTCTAAAATAATGTCTATCAAGTAAATTTCTGCACACACACATATTGATACTAGAGCTAACACTTGTTGAGCTTCTGCTGAAATATAAAGTTCCACAAAAATCTCCCATTACTACAGAAGGTGCAAGCCCTAGAAGTAAAAGTAAGCTCTACTGGATTCTATGGGTACTACTTTCCTCCAATCATGATAACGTTACACCTACCTAAGGATAACACCTACTTCCTGATTCAGTCATCACTGAGAGTTGTTGAAGTGGGGGAACAGGCCCGGGCCTAAGCCGCCATGGCTATAACCCTTGGTGGGATAGATGTATTGTGAAACATAGCCCACTCCTTCATTGCAGCCATGATGATCATCTAGATAAAACAAGACTGTTATGCCTTGTTCACGTAACGGCGAGATGGGCACATCCACATATCTGCTGAAGTTGTGCTAGCGAGTAGCTGAACAGGAGCCCGTTGCACTCTGTCGTGTGGCGGAACAATGAAAATTGCCTCTTTCTGCAGATCTCGTATTTCTACTGAGAGGAAATCCATCTCCACCTGCGAGGAGAGGTTCTGATGAAAGGGGGGGGGGTGGGGGGGGGTGCAGAAATGGAGTGAGTAACCCAGTCTCAGCGTCTTGTCCATCCTGACATCCTGACGCTGACCAGATGACAGGCTACGTTCATGCAAATTTCAGTGGGCATAACAGGAGGGGGCACGCCAGGGTAGGAAGACTCCGTTCCCTGCATGCTGAGAAAATCCATCAAGCCAGCAACAGGAATTTTGCTCTTTAAAGATTGTGGCCACAACACCTCAACGCACTGCCAAATGTCAGGGAGGGCGGGTGACACAAACGCCGCTTGTAGTGGGTTTGACGAGCCATGAAACCCCTCTTCACGTCAAAGTGACGAAAACGATCCCACCGCTGCTGCTGTCTCACCAGAAGCACCCGGCACTCAACGCAGGAAGGTGGCTGCTGAACACTGATTTTTGCATGATCCCTGCTAAGGATCGTTGTCAAGGCAGTAGGAGACGCTCAAGGTTCTTGAACCTGCGACTGCATCCGCGGAGACAAACACACATTCAGTGGGCAAACTCGCTGGTCGCTGAAGAGAAATGGATAGCTGTCGGTGTATAATGCACGGCGTTATTTTAGCATGTCCACGTATTCAAGTAGGCTCATCCTGATGGCAGGCTACGTTCAGTGGGTGAATACGTGATTGTGATAGGAGGAGAGTGGTAGTAGTGAGTGTGAGATAGAACAGGGTGATTATGTGCTTATTTACTTTTGCAGTATGCCTGGCCTGTGCTCTGTTCCTCAATGTTGTTTCCACAATCAATTTAATTTCAGGATGATTACAAGACAGATCACAAGGTTCAGGCCTCTCATCTACCCTGAATAGAATGGAAAATCTTATAACTACAATTTTATCACCTTTATTTTCAAGGGTTTTTTTTGTTTCTTTTCACAGTGAGAGCAATTCTGTCAAACTCCATATATGTTGTAATCTATAGTGGTTTGAGTGGATGCCTGCCATTTTTTGTTAACCTTAAAAGTCACAATGAGTGATCAACAGGGCTTGATAATACAATAACAATTACTGTAGCTTCCACACTTCAGCTTCATGGTGTTGAAAGAACCCTGTTATAACAATCATCTGATCTGTAATGACAGGTCGGGGATACGGGGATCTGACAGAGAAGATATGATCAATGAGGGAGGCAAATGGCAAAGAGGGATTCCATCTGGCCAGGAGAGGGCTCTGGATGTCAGGAAACTAACAAGGATTTGGCATAGTGGGAAATGTCAGGCGTTAGAAAGCTGATTAGATAGGCCTGCCATCATATTTATCATCCCCTCTTCTGTTTTCTTCATGTGCTATTCCTTCCTCTTCTTTTTTTGCTTTCTGTTCCTCCATTTTCCACTTCGTCTTCTTCCATCACCCATCCTCCTCTCCATCCTGCACACCAAGACACTGAGCATTAACACCCTGGTCTAGTCTCTGACTGCTGTTGAATATTTCAATATAGTTCTGCTTATCTGGCAGCCCCTATGACCTGCCTGGATGAGCGAGGGAGAGGCTGAGATTCGCATGGTGAGCTGTGGAATGGATACTATACACAATCATATATAAGTGAAGAACTTGCCTCAAGGTGAGCAAGCACATGAATACCAGATCTCCCTCCAATCTCGTTTTTGTGGACAGGCACCAAATTCTATAGCAGATACTCAATTCCAGCCTTCATTTGGGATATTTTTTTCTGAAAATAAAATAGAAAATTCTGCTTTTTTTCCAAATAAAAGTGTAATGACCATGAATGTAAATGTTTTATGGTTTATTTGTTGTGTGAATTTTGATATTGCAGAGCCCAGTCCTGTCTTATTTATTTTGTTCTGTTCAACAAAAAATATTTCATCCCTGGTTAATAAGGTTGCTACTAATACTTATTTATGACCCTTTAATGTAATTAGTTTTTCTATAGAATGTCAGCAAATAACAAAAAAAATGACAATCACAAATCACAATTTCCTAAAGCCTGATACAGGCTGATATCCTCTAATGTCTTACTTTGTCTAGCTGACAGTCTCAACCCCAAATTCTATTCTAGAATACTAATAAAACTCAATAATTTTGACAACTGAGAAGCTGTTACTAGTGAATTATTTTAGAATGTTTGCTTTAAGAATTACTTGAATGACAAGTGTTGTGATTTCGGTTTAAGTATGTTATGGGTTTGAGTTTCTAGTTTATATTCCTGTGTTTGTTACCTTCTGTGTTATAATCTGAGTTTCTAGTTTATTTCCTGTTTTATTTTGAAGGTTGTCTCCTTGTGTCTTATCCTGCTTTGCACTTCCTCCCTTTGTTCTTTGTGTTTCACCTGTGTCTTGTTAACCTTTTCTTCCTTGTGTATTTAAGTCCATGTGCTCTCCTCTTTCTTTGCCACTTCGTCGTGTTTCATAGTGTGCCTTGGTTCCAGCGTCTCCCGTGTTTCTTACGTCTGTGCTTCCTGGACTTTGCTTATGTTTTTTTGTATTTTGTATTGTTGCCTAAGTTTTTTCGGATTTGTTTGCCTGTATTGGACTATTCTTGGTTTTGACCCTCGCCTGTCAAACAACCAGTGAGTTTTCCTTTTGTTTAATAACTCTGCCTGCTCTGCTTTTGGGTTCAAACCCCCTGTTTCCTAGGGTTTTTGGCACAAACCCTGACAACTAGTCAATTATCAAAATATTTGTGATTGATTTTCTGTACATCAAACAATCGTTTGCTCCAAAGTTGCTCTAAAGTAGCTACAATGTAACAATTATCATTTAACTGATTGAGGACTTATATTTACATGGTTTGTAAATTACAGCTTTTTTGAGCAATGCTGCACAGACTCAACTGCTCTTCAGAGTGCACAGAATTGCAAATAACATCAAACAAGATTGCCTGCTTGTCAATATCTATTACCAGTAGAGTGGTGATTTCATGTATGTAGTCTCTGCATCTTAAGCACACCGCCTAGTCTGTCCTTGAGTGGTGACTGACGTATTTCCAGAATGCAAAATGAGACTAGGGAATTGTCATGATTCACTCTCATTCAGACCTGCTCCACTCTACCTGTCAACCACGGCCACATAATCAAGACAATGCTACCCACCTGGTCTCTCAGCTGCTCCGGATCTGCAATCAATCTGCCCATATAAACTCCTGCTCCACGCTCCTTCTCTGCCTTCCCTCATGCAAGACTCTCCAGCGATTATCCCCGGACTGATCTCCCGTTGCCGCCCTGGAAAACCCAACAGCCTTCTGTCCCCGACCACGGAAACTGTGTCTGCCCTTCCTGGTTTCTGCCTGCCTGTTCCCGTGGCTGTTTGGTCTTCCCCTGCCTCATCGTCACAGTGTGAGTTTCAAGAACTATTCACCAGCATGTGACAGATAACTCCAGAAACTGCTACGTTCCCATCATCTCTGTCACCACCGGAGTTTCTGGGTTTTTGGATCAACATCTGACTGCTAAGACTGAAAGAACTGTTTTCAATAAGTTATTACCGATCAAATCTGTGGTGTGTTGTGCTGCAATTGGGTCCAACCATAACCCGTTACAGGAATACACTGACCATCTAATTCTGTGGAACAACCCAACTGTGTGGTTAGTGATCCAGAGACTTGTGGGTTTGTTTGTTGCTGTCAACAACAAACACTGTGGTCTCACCACAGTATAGCAAGCTGTCAATCTAGGGGGTTGGAACTGACCGCTGGGGGCCTGGGTGCTGTATCACAGAGAATGGGAAGAAAGGCCTGGACGTCAGATCAAGAATGGCAGCCGGACATTAGGAGGGTACTGCTTGGAGAAAGATTTGACTCCAACCAATGGAGAGGAGTTAAAGGATCATGGGATAGCAATGTGTTGGTAACAGGGAGGGTAGAGGACACCATGACACCTCTAATTGGTTTCTCTTTCTGGAACATCCATTGCTCCCTTTCTCTTGGAGAGCTGCTGTGCTCAGAGAGCCACAACTGAGAGCTCAGCAAAGCCTATTGGATTTAAAGGGAATCTGTATCTTAAAGGGGTGCTGGGCTATAGGAGGGGGGCCATCACAATCAATAATTCATAAGGCCTTTCCTTATTAGGGCTTCTCCTGACTGGGCTAGTGCTTCTAATGCCCAGCTCTGTGTCGGATGAGAAGTTTCTTGGAGGGCAAAGCCGCAAAGGAACTGTTAGCTCTACCCTGTTGCTAGTTGCCTACTCTGCCATTCCTAGCCTGTAGTTTCACCCATTCACTCAGTGTAGATCCTTTTGTTCCTCATAATTTCTCGAACTCTTCAAATATGAATCCAGCCCTCTTAGCATAATAATGAGGATACTGTAGTGCACTTGATATGTAAAGAGTGTTTGCATGGACAGAACATGCAGTTGTAAAAGGGTATTATTTGTTCAAAGTAAAACAATCATGTTTTATAATCTACAGACCAATGTGGAGGAGAAAGGTTTGATGCTGTTGCAGTTGAAAGGGTTTTTTTGCACACAAAGCACTTGACAAGACAGATAATAAATGCCAAGCACATAAGAGTGGATGTCTGAGTTTAAGCACTGCATGTTGTCGTGAGAACATTGTTGCTTGCACACGACGACAAACAACTGTTCCGATTCCAAAAATGCTGAATGATTTGTGATTTTCTGCAGTTAAACCTCAATTTTGGATTAAGAAGAAATAAGATTTAAATTAAGACAACAAAATGAAGTAACTTGCGTGGGCTCAGACATTTTTAAAATGTCAACTTAGATCAGAACTCTTAAACCGAGAGCTTGCAGAGAGCCTACTTTACTCAAAGTTGTTAAAACCACATCTGTGGGTTGTTCAAATGGACTCTCCTTGTGACCACAGTAAACATAACCTTACTGTGTACTTGAAGGCACCATCGGCATTTGTGCAACAAGCATCTGCTTGAATAAACTACTTGGAAACCTTACAATTCAAAAGCTTTCAACAAAAATTAACTGATAATGTTCATTTTGTATTGAGACTGATACAACGGTGATGGTGTTCTAGTCATTTTTTGTGGTGCTATTGAATAAATATACAGATGTCTTTCGGCCAATGTTGGTGAATTGCCTTGTGTGATATTAAGACACATTTTACCAGTTGATTCAACCAGAACTGTAGAGCCTTTAGGACAAAGTGTATCTGCCACAAACTGGCTCAGGGAATGTATCAAGAATGATGTCCAAATACGTAGTTTACTTAAACAATCTATTAAAACTAAAGGTAACATTTTACTGCCTTTATAGCCTGGGAGGCCCAGGTGAACTAGATCTGCTGTTCCATGTCAACTGATGATGTCCATTGCCTGCTAAGGTTGGCAGGAAGAACCTTAAAGACAAGAAGGGATGTCAAATATCTACTTCATCCACTAGCCTAACATTGGAAGACCTATGTCTGTCTGCATACCTTCCTGTGTACCATCGTCCAAGTTGCTTGACAAATGCAGATTCATGGGGAGCTAGCGGCCAGGCCTCCTCTCTGGGCCTCTCTCATTAGATTGCAGGTGCAGCACATTAAGAGCAGATGAATTACTCATCTGCCATGTGTTGGGATCTAATTATGACCACGAAGCTCCTCTGGATGCCTTTCTATCATTAGCTCTCTAGGCCTTTTCTCACACCTTGTTTGGCTCATCGTCCTATCATAAACCAAATTTATTATCTTTAGTGGCACTTAAAGAAGTTACCTTGCAGTTACTGAACCTTTAAGCCGGTTGGGTTTAAATTTCTTCTTTTTATGTCTCACCATTCCTTTATTCAAAATAATGTGATCACTTTGCGGTGATTAATACGATTCCTAATAAACAGTATTGCGGTTAAGGTCCACGAGGGATGGTGCTAAAGATGATAGTCCCAGTCACAGTGAATTCCACATGTTCACTTAATGCCACTAAAAGTGACTGCTGTGCAGGTAGAAGCCATGATGTGAAACAGATAAACAGTGATTACGCTCAATGTGATAAATGAAAGGGCACCTCGCCAATGTGGAGAGTTTTACTCATCATAGATCACAATTTGTAAGTGCTGCTTCGTCCTGATGCCAGAGTGGAGTGGAAGCCAGCTCCTTTTCATTCAATCAATAAGATTTTATGCAGTTGTATGCTACATTAAAGGTGGCTGCAAAGAAATACACTTGGTCTCTGAGTATTTGAAAAGTTTTCAGTACATACTGCCTTAATGATGGCATCTGTCATAGGCACGAGGTATGAAGCGAGAATACTTTTCATCATTGAAAGGTGATCAAACCACTTTATCTCCTTTCAACAAGTAAAACCACATGATTTATCTGATCCTGTTGCTTTTCATATCATTATTTCAACAGTTCTATGACAAATAACACCAATGATGAAACAAAAGTACGTTGACTTAAGTACTTTAGTTTTAATATACTCATGCTGTACTTGAATACTTTTTATGCTGCTTTATACTTCAACACCACTACATTTCAGCACTTTTTACTACACTAATCATCTGACAGCAGGAGTTACTTTGGAGATTAAGATTTTGAAGCAGATCAAGCTGCCCAACATTATCGTTAGAATTACTCCACCAGCTGCAACAATAAAATGCTACTTTCATGTAATGCAGATTTGGAGTACTTTTGAAATTAGGACTGTTAGTGTTAATGTATTTTTACAACATGATATTGCTACTTTTACTTCAGTAAAGGATCTGTGTACTTCTTCCACCACTGTATAACACAGTTGGGACCCATCTTGTACACTGCTATCATACCCTCTGTACTGTAATCCATGTCTTTCCTTCATCTTAATAATCTTTGTGTATTACATGTCATTTGACTACACATGCCACAATGATGAAAATTACTCAGTGTTTCTTAAAGATATCTTGTTAAACAAGCTGCTCCTGACTTGAATAATTCATTTTTATATAGAGCAGAAGAAGCAACTGGATGGAGTCACAAGGACTTGACTTTCTGCATTTTCAGTTACTGTCGCTAACCTTGACTGACAAGATAGACGTGTAACAAATAATGAAAGCTTGGATGTAAAAGGTACCTAAAAAAATTATTATTCTTATCGCATTATTCTTGGGGGCGCTACACTATAAATGATTATAGGTGTAACTTCCGGTGTGATAGCGGAGGTAGCGGTAAGCTAGTTAGTCCCAGTGGCTGACCATGGTGGCTGGCGGACGAAAGCTGTTCTTTCTAAAGTAATATGCCTTCAGTTTAGCAAAAATATTTAAGTGAAGTAACTGGCATTTTCTCAAATGTCCTTGTGGAAATCTGGTAGCTGTTAAGCTGTTCATAGTTGTAGTAAGCTAAATTTGTGTCTTCAACAACAGTGTTTTGAACGGGCACCAAAAACAAAGAGGTTGTTCCTGCAACGGTACAGTTTCCATTGCCTACCTACAGACGCGGAATCCAAAAGAATGTGTATGCTGTGTGAGTGCTCATTCATTTTGTCGACCAAAGGCACACACACATCCAAATTTGTGGTTGGGCTTCGTCCATCAGTATATTTTACCTTCCACAGTATTGTACCTTCGTGGCTGCAAGTTCACCCTCCCCTGCAACACGTGAGCACCCAGCCGTTTATATCTCACCTGGCCTTGAAACTAAAACCCAGGCCCAGTGATGTTGGACTTTAAGGCTCTGACTAGGCTCTATGTCAGCTTTAAGGTAGAGCAGGTTGTGTCCCACCTCTTTTAACAAAACGCGACCAACGTTATTACTGTGGAAGTAACGTTACTGATATACCTCAGAGCTTTTCATCACTTCACCGTCCGCAGCAATGGAGGCTATGAAGTGCTAGTGTACGTTATATGAGGCCACTTCTTCAGGTTGTCCTCCCATCCTTCGATAGGAGAAGGCAGAGGTATGATCACATTCTCTCTTTTGAGGAGTAACAGGGGGTGTTCCCACATGTTTTACATTCATGTTTTACGTTCTAAGAAAGAGGATTTGCGCACTGTTTCCATGGAAAACGCCGGTTCTGGCCAAGATTCTGACTCAGTGACAGGACGTGCCGGAAGTCGCGCCCATAATTCACGCAAGGTATCATGGGGGCTAGGAATAAGGTTACTACATCAATGCCAACTGGCTAAAGTCTGTAGCTTTGTATTTGACAAAAAAAGTGAATACGTTAAATTTCCAAAATGTAAGGCTATTCCTTTAACAAGCCAGCTAATGACAAACCACCTTGAAATTAAATTAAATAAATAAATAAAAGAATAAATAAAATCATAACCCTGCATCAATCCATTTAATAATCACATTTATTTCATTATAGGAGTCTAGCTGAGCAACAAAAACCTTTGAAATGATTCAACCACTTGAGGTCAATGCCATTACCTTATTTGTATCAATTTAGTGAAAGGGTTCAGGCGTCCCTGTTTGAGTTTGTACCTGTCTTATCTGCTAGTCATCATTGGAATGCAAAGTCGACACCTTCTTGATTCCACCTGGAATTACAATTTAATTTATTCTCTTTTTCATGCTCCTTAAAGATCCGCATGAAAGGTAAGAGTAAGTGCTGAGGCCGGTGATGATCAGAGAGAAATCCCCCACCGGTACTGTACTGTTTACTTTGCCTGGCCATAACCAGAGCCTTTCCCACCAGAAAAGGAAAGAGGCTGGGAATCCTCTTTGATGTAACTGACAACTCTGATTCAGTAACGAGGCTGATTGTGTCCTCATGGTAGCACTACCTGTTTGAATTCAGCAAACGCGGGTCAGCTGTACCTCTAAATGCCACTGTCTGGTTTCAACATATTGGGTAATCATTAATACCTCACAGAGGAAGGGGAATTTAACAAAAAAAAACAAACATATCCTTTCTTCACTTAGATGACAATTTGAAGTTTTAAATGTTGGGGTTTCAACTGACGTATTAGTAAAATGTAACAAGAACAAGAACAAGCTTGCACTTCAAATACACTCTTTGTACTTAATCTTTTTGCTTCCAGGTTTCTTTGTTTCTTTCTGACAACTACAATATCATTTGTTGTTTAATTTCAACAAACGGGTTGGGGGGGTTGCATGAAAGGCTTCTTTGTATTTTGTGAAGATATTCCAAAATAATCTCAAACAAGACAGGAACCATTAGACATTGTTTGCCATGGAAATTAATCAGGCTTTGTTTATCGAAAGAACATCTTAATGTCTTATTCTCTTTGAAATAATGAACTGAAACAAGATGAAAACAAGTTAATTTCTAATCCATTCCCCGTTTCGCATTGCCCTATTACCCTCGAGTATTAGCAAGTTTTTTGTTCTTGTAATTCTAGAAAACAAAATTGCTTTTGCTACTTTCAGTTATTTCTTTCTTTATTATTTGATGGTATGTGAAGTCTTGCCTTTGTTTACTGTACCTGATGTATACTTTATGTATCTGGTCAAGTCAGATACTGAATTATGACTGTTATGGCGTGTAACACAGTCACATTTTTTCTTCCATGAGAGACACAAAGCACTACCAGACTCATGATGGAGAGTTATAAAAGATCAAAATTCATGCTGCAGAACCAGAGATATATCATCTTTTGGATTTGACACACACTTCTTCCTTGTCAATCCACAATGCAGCTCAACTGTCAACAGTTCGGTCAGAGACAACCCCATAGCTAGAAACTTGTTGGACTGACATCTGATTTCTCCAAGAATCAATAATCATATAATCAATACTGTTAATAATATTTTATTTCATGTATTTAATATATTTATATAATGTATTTCTAGCCCTGTGATGAAGTGGTGACATGTCCAGGGTGTACCCTGCCTCTCACCCAATGTGGGATATAGGCTCTAGCCCGCCCCGCGACCCTGCATAGTATAAGAGGTGGATGGATGGATAGTGTATTTATGCATTTTATATATTTATATAAAATACATGAATATTTATATTCTACAGAATATAAGAAGGAATATACATGACACGATATATAACATCACATTTTTGATATGATAACAACATAAAATAACACTGATGCCAGAAAAAATATAAACATCAGTACATTAAGAATATAAAGATTGTCTACAGCTAAAAAAAAAAGATTGGAATTCTTTGGAAATAATTATATATATATATATATATATATATATAATATTATATATATATGATATTCTGAATATCAGTTAACCCCTCACATTTGCATGCCATACATTTATAATTAAGCCAATGAAACCACAACATTGCAATGCAAGACTTTCATATTGCCCTTAATGGGACATTGTCACAGTGCCATATTACAGCGAAACAATATGACAGTTTGAAAAAAAGCATAATTTTTGGTTGTGATTGGTTGACAGCTGCATTAGACTTGCATTATAATTCAGTTCATGCCACAACAGATCAGTACAGACAAATTATTACAGGACATTATACAAACTATTCTGGGAAAATCATCTGGAAAGCTTGCTCTGCTCACAATAATTAAAACAAAAGATGCTGTGGGTGACAGGGTCATGTGAGAGGAAAAAAAGACATTCACGTGGTATGTCTATGTCATGCAGGAAAACAGTATGTCATTTTAAGCATTCATTTCATAGATTTCATTATGCAGCTGCAGAAATAGACAGCATTTCTACAGTATCCCCGGTGACCTATTGTTTAAAAAAATGTGACCTGTATGCAGAGGGAGTTGTGTCAGCACTTTGAGTTTCAATGGCAAAAATATTGCCATTGACTGCTCTTAAACAAAATGGGACAATGTTCCTTCATAAAAGACTACTTGGCATTATGAGTTAAATTGTATCTGTAGGTATATCTCCATTCACCTTTCATTAACCTTCTATCATTGTTTTATGACGGCGGCTTTTCGTGGGCAGCCTTGACATAAAAAGTGAAGTGACATCTCGGCACTATAAAGGTGTTCTGCCTAAATTAAAGTTGACTGCTCACTCACTTGTTGTGTTGTCAGAAAGAGTGTTGTTTTGTTTCCTTTTTCATGTCAGCGTCTTTGCTTTCCTGCGTGCTTCATCTCTGCACTGTCACCTGGTCGTTGGAGGGTTGTAGCTGATATAAATAGCTGCACTTTCTGCAGATGTGTGTATTGTTAGTCAGTGTTGCTGTCAGAGCCTGTTTACACCACGAGCAGCCTCCTCCTAAGGTCTGCGGTCCTCATACTGTCACATGTGATTGGCCATCTACTGCTCGAAGGCCCATTCTGCCAACATGCTGCAGAGGGAGGGAGGAGTTGTGAAGCCCACCAGCAGTCACTGTCATCTTCGGGCCTGACTCCAGGCTTAGTGAATAAGCGAAGGTAAAGATTGATAGATGACATGAACAGAATGTTGTAGGGGAGATGGGGGTTGCTGACAGAATATGCTTCAGATTGGAGAGGTCCTGAGAGGGCTAGCTTGACTTCAACCACACATGACTAACTGCCCTGTAGGCAGGTAGAGAAAAGGCCCTGTCATAGTCTATTACTATATCTCGACACTCGCAGCAACACTACAGCTACACGGCAAATGCGTCTGTGCCATCGGTATTGGGCTGAAGTATCTGTGCAAGCTGAACTAAAAGATGAGTTGTACTGCTTGTTAAATCACATGCAACACACATTTACTTGTATCCCATGAGTAATGTGTGCCTAAGTTAAGTTTATCATGGAATTCAACATGACGTAAAGCCACTGGGAGTGAAAAGCGACACATTCTCACACCAATAAAACAATGGTGCCTCAGCTGGATGTGCTAATAGTTGGTTGTTGTTTTTTTATGTAGAGTTGAAATAGCAAAGCGCTTTCAGAGGATTTTATTGGTATGAGCCAATCTGCTTCAAGATGGGCACCCGACAATGCTGTGAGCTCCATCAACAGCACTCAGCCGAGCTCCACGGCAACACAACCGCGCTGACTGGATGTAAGCACTCATCTTGCTGCAAGGTGCATGTGTAATCCTTGTTCGGTGACGGCATTAGTCACTTTTTAATCTTTGCTGTATGAATGAGGAAGAGAGTGTTTTTTTGTATCTCCTAGAGCTTCTATATGTAAATTCTTTACATCTGGATTCTATAGCACCATCTATTGGCAGCCACGTGCTTTAACAAGATGTGACAATTTAAGACAATGTATGGACAAAATCAATCATCCACGAGTATTAGATTGTGGTTTGCTGTCACTACAAGGCAAATAAATGTGTCTATCACAGACAGTTGACTTATAAAAAGGCACACAGGCACTATTACAGGACCAGTCAGCTGTCTGCCTGAGGGTCTGCCTCAGGTGTAGCTCTTTATGAAAATAAAGACACCTCTGATAAATTCTGATGCTCTGACCGAACGGTCAGCAATAAAAAACTGGTTGATTTTATCTAAATGATAGGACCGAAGGTCTCCCTAAGCTCTGATATGCCATCTTGTCAAGCTGAACGAGAAGCTGGCACCAGCATGAAATACTTTACATCAGCTGGTAGTAGCATGTGGGCTGCACAGCTTGCCATGAAAAAAATGATACTTGCAGTTACATGCTGCTGCTTAAACCTCGAAATTTACTCACATATGGGTTCAATGTAAGATTAAAATGCTGTATTGTATTCTTCAAATACGCACAATCGCTGAAGTCCAGTTGTGAATAAACTGATGTTATGATGTTATATATGTCATTATGATAAAGAAATTGATAGACACTGTTTGTTACATTAATACAATCTTTGTGTTTATTCTTTGTGAAGGAGGAATGCATGAATGCAAAACAGTAACTGGACTAATAAAAGTCAAATATTAAACAAATCATTGTATGCAGAAAAACAGTTAATCATGACTTCTACAAACGTGACACCCTGTAATCATTTTTTTTTTAAATATCAGCAAACATTAGAGGTTTGAATCATAGGCTGAGAGAGCTCAATGCATCGCAACTTAAGAAAACACGTTCAAATAGACAAAACACTACCAAATTAAGAAATCATCAAATTGACGTGCAGCGCAAACAGTCACAACACAACCAGAGAAACATGCTGCAAGTAGCACAGATGACAACGGATATTGATGTTTCTAGGGGACACTAAAAAGTGATGGACATGCTTGTTTTGCGACCATTTGTGATTCTCAAAGTTATTGAAGTCGGCTACTTGTGAGTGGTAGAAAAAAAACCCTAAAATCTAAGTTTTTCTCTTTATTTCTTTTTTTCATTGTATTATTTGAATTGGAAGGCTAATAATAAGCAAAATGCAAAGGCTAGGTTAACAGCAGATATCTGACTCAGGCCGTCATGATATTAAAATAAAGAGAAAAAGATTTACATTTTAGTAAGACACAGGTGTCCCACGTGTCCATCACGTTTTAGTGTCCCCTAGAAACATTACATCCGTTGTCATCTGTGCTGCCTGCAGTGCGTTTCTCTATCTGGTTGTGTTGTGAGTGTTTGCAGCGCACGCATGGTCAAACTGATGAAGATGTTTTCTCAATTTGCTAGTGTTTTGTCTATTTGCATGTGTTTCACAGTGCGTTGAGCTTTCTCGGCCACCGTACTAAGTTAGTGGACGTTTTTCAATCCATCTGTTTCTAAGGTCAATGATGAACTTTCACACTCAGAAGTTGAATATCAATTTTTAATGTATGATTATGATTTGTTATGATGATAAATTGTAATCTAGGATTGTACTCCGGGGTGATTTGGTGAAAACAGCGGTGGTAACAGCAAGTGTGGTTTAAGCAAAAACTCAACTAAGAAGCTATTATGACAGAAATACAACAGTAGAGCAACATATTAATCGATTTACAGCCTAGCCAAACACACTCATGTTGTGGAGTAAAGAAACCAGTGAAGAATAATCGCAACCGCAATCTGATTTCATGCTGGTTCGAGTGTTTTTTCCACACAACAGGAGCACACAGTACTAGGAGCTAATAATAATCATTTCTTGTTTTGTAGGCACTTTTTAAATTTTTTTTTTGTGTGTCTGTCGCAGTGACAAATACCTGACAAATTATGTTTCATGAGATTGCCTCATAATAAAATCCACCCCATGTTTTGTCGGTTGAACACTTCAGTTGTGAACTAGCAGTAATACAGCTCTAATTTGGCTGTAGGAGAGTGAAGCATCAGTCAGACCAAAATTTGTCATGTTGGTGCAGAGATGACAAGCACTTCTGAAAGCTCTTGGACAGGGATTGAAAAGAAGAAGAAGAAAAAAAAAATCCTGCAAATCCTTGAAAAGTCCAGACTCTATTTTGTTTGAAATCTCTTAATTAACATATTAGAGGCACCAATGTAGTTTGACCTTGAGCCAACAGTGGCCCCACGTGGATTTTCCTGAATCGGTCAACGGACAAATCTTTTTGAAACTGATTTACAGAATAATTTGACAAACTTTTTTTTGAGAGAGAGAGTTTAAAGTGATCAATGTCTCTGTGATCATTGTTATTACACCTTCCCCTATTTCTTTATCCACATTGGTGTGTTTCACTGATCCATGAAGTGGTCATTCAAGTGTCATTCCATGAATAGGAGGCTGATCAAGCGGAGGCTGTTGTCATGGCAACTGCCAGGGGAACACACGTAAGGGCATGGATGATTGCCTGAGCTGAAGAGTGCTTGATGAGAGTAGGGGCCACTGTACAATCATGGCTCAGTGAGTCAGGTTCCATGTGACAAAAAGAAACATTTGGGATGGTGCAGCAGCAAATCCCAAATGGGCAAAAGCCACTGGTGATCTGTCTGATTGACCAACCAGATCCGCCTGTCTTTACACCTTTTGACAGTTCTATCTAAAATCTCACAGGATTTGGACTCTGGTGCTGTGATGTGGAGGTCTTGCTGGATGGGTGGTGGACTAAGAAACTAGTGAAAACACCGTTCTGCACAGATCTATAATGGTGGCCCTCTTTTTCAGGTCATATTTTCTCTCTTCCAATACCTCTTTTTTTACAGTGTTCGATTTTTTCCCCCCCACTCTTAACATTAACCTTGTACAAGGTGTTCTTTGAGACTTTGGGTGAATCATGAGGATGCTGCCTCATGTAAGATTATGGCTCTAATAGTCCTCTACAGATGCCCCATTATTGATTCTCACATAGAGCAAATAGTCACCTTAATGTACCAAGCCAGTGGAGCAAAGCTGACATCATCCAGCCGTGGCCCCCTTTCCCAGCATGGCACATAGAGATAAATGTTCCTCTAAACAAAGCAGCTTATTCTTGAGCCTTACCTCTCACTGATGGATTAATTGTAGTATTTTTTTTCTTTTCATTTTATCGATTTCACAGAGTTTATATACAGAAGCTGTACATATGAACACCAGCATCTGTTAGCATCCACATGCCCAAATGCCAAGATATGGAGCTTTTTATCTTTTTTTATGTAAGGCACTGCGTGAAGTCTTGTGACCACGCTGTGATGTCAGGTGTTGTCTGGGTGAAAACTGTACAATAGGCACTCAAAGTCAAAGACAGCCTTGTGAGAAAGAAAAGATGTCGGTGGATGAAATAAAGAGCAAAACAGCTGAGTTTGTCACATGAGGTGTAAAAGATTTGAAGTGTCCATGAAAACTGGAGTCTTACACTTTAATGTCATCAGCTCACTAAAACAAGTCCTCTGTTTGTCTATCTACTTGCAATCATAACCAGGTTACTCAGATATAAAGTTATGCATGTAGTTGGAGAATGGGTTTACATTCACTGTGATTTGGATACAAATCTGCCGTGTGTACCAATGACAGTCTGAGAAACGTAGCCTTGGTATCAATGTAGCATACAGTGTAGGGCAATAGCAACATTACAAGTTCCTAGTACATTTCTTAGTAGGGTGGTGGTAGCGTTGCTTTTTTCTGAATCAAATAGCTGTTCAGTATCTTAGCTCTTTCATTGATCAAGTAGCGTGGTAGCGTCCATAAGCACAGCAGAACTTCCTGCTGAAGTCTGAAATAAAACTTGAAGCAAAGGATCAGTAAGTGACGCCACCGCCATACATGGATGTGTAACCGACCGATTCCTGAATAGATTTTTTGTATGTATAAATAACTAAAATTAGTCCGTTTGCCAGATGCTTACACGTTATGCGAATTACCATGAACAAGCTAATGGAAATTAGCATCGCAACCGCAAAGGTACTACCTTTACAAACAATCCATTTTACTTTACATGCTTAACATAAAACAATGCGTGTGCTTACTTGCAGGTGTATATATTATATATTCTGTGGAAACCATAGATAAAGAAACATAGATACTTCATTGACTGCTGGATTGTACGTCAATGTCACCACCATCATGAACATGACAAGACTGTTGTGTAAGCAAATACAAGTAAATGGGGGAGCTGCTGTTTTCCTGGATAAGAAGCACTATAACGTGTACATTTTTCAACCGATTTCAGTGAGTTTGAGACGTTTTTTTTGAGCATGGAGTACAATTACTTAGAATCTTGATAGGTTATAATCGCTGCTAGACGCTCAAGAGAGAAGTGTGTAACATCTATCTATTGTTTGAAAACTGGGACCAAAACCGAGAAAGTAACGTTAGACCCGCCCTGCCCAGAAGACACAAATGCTAGTCACGTAAGTTAACATTCTTATTATTGCATGGTCTTTTTTCCATAAAGGAGTTTCGTCCCTAAATCTAACCCAGGTACGACCGGTTCACAACATTAATAAAATTTTTGTTGCTTATGTTGCAAAGTTGCATATTAATTATTTCTAATTGGGTTTTTTTTTTCTTTATTGCAAGACAAAAGACAAAAAACACTGAGAGGACAACATTGAGGAATTGAGAACAATGAACACAGGTCCATTAATAAGATTACATCAGGGAATAACAAAACGGGGTTATGTACAGTATGTGTAAACAGTGTATGTTTTTTTGTATGTGTTTGTTTGTAAACAGTTAACCCTCAGTCTGTAGGTAATTGTTAATTGCTTATAATTACTTGTTATAGCTACATATCCATCTATCTGTATCTATTTTGCTTTTTCTTACTGTTTTTAAAAAAATTTTCTTTCTCATGTTTTCTCTTGCTCACTAAATCTGTCTTGTTCCCTTTCTTTCTGTATCTACTATCTAAATGAGTGTAGGCAGTACATGTCTAGTATATATTATTCAATAATTCATACTGTAAATGATCCTTCAGCAGTGTACACTATTCATGCATTATTTGTCCGCCTTGGGAAATGTGCTTTGCTCACAAGTCATGAGCGTTTCCACCTATTGCTCCTAACCCAGTAAAGCAGAGAATCTAATCATCGGGCCCCATACTGGGAGGTCTTTCCATTAAACTATTGGCAATACTATCAACCAATTAGTACTTGCATTTAATTATTGATTTCACATTGCAAATACCCTAACCTTTTATTTACATGACACACTGAATATATTCAATCACCACTGATTTATAGATTTATAGATCATTTAAGTAATATAAATATTAACATCACGGTTTCTATTTTAAGTAGTGCACACTAAGATAAATACACTCCTCCAAAAGCGGTCATGCATATTCATATCATCCCGCTGGGCATTCATTACTAGTTCATGATAGGATATTCCATGTATTTACACACAAGATGGAGAGACATATACATGTGTGAATGTGTGTGTGTTTATAACATATCAAATCAGTTAAGGCTGGGTTTAAAATATGTTTGCAGGTTTATAGCCTTGACCACTGCAGAGTAGGCTCAAGAAAATTCCAGCTTGCCTTTCCCATATTACCAGCAATATATGAATGTAACTCGGCTTCCTCTTTTCTTTAGCTACTGAAGGAGTACCATTTTTTCTACAAATTTGTAGTTCAGGCTTTACAGCAGCTATAATCTATAATCTATATTTTTTGCAAATACATTACTCTCGAGTAACGAGTGTAGGGAGGTGGAGAGAGATTCTGTTACCATAACTGTACAAAAGCGTACAAAAAACAGTTACACTTACTGTATGACTAGAGAAAAGGCAACCAAAATAACCGATAAACAAAAGATCCACAAGGCCTAACATCTGAGATAGTTTATTTACTCGATATCATCATATAACATGATATCAATATTTCATTTTCTAAATATTATGGTTGTCATCACCAGTATATTGCAACACGCCTAGTTCACAACTTGTTTCTGCTGCCCTCAAGTGTAAGCCTTGTGTTTTTTTATTTTAAAAAAATATTCTGAACTGCATACGCTTGGCCATTGGTGTCTGCATATAGGTCAAGTTCCTCGGCTCAAATGTGGCAAGAATGCATGTTTCAGCAACAATCCTCAATGCTGATGTCTGTAGATGAATCTAAATGGACATTTTCAGTATGGGCCACTGCTGTCAACTCTGCTAGGCTGTGCCTAATCTGTGCCTCCCAAGGCGCACAGATTACTCTTCTCCTCACCCTATGATAGACTCCCGACTTGTTCTTCCGACCCCAAATTTCGCCGTGTAACTAGTCCCGCAGTTTTGGGACGACATGGATGAAAAATACATCAAAACGTGCGGAATTATCGGGAATCGTGTGCTTCTATTCAAACTTTAGATTCGCAAAACGGTGTTCGCGCAAATCACAAAAAAAGTGCGACAAAAAGTCCCATAAGGAATAATGGGAAATCGTTGTGACGAGACAAAAAAATCACCCGTGTTTGAGGCCATGTAACTTCGCGATGCCTCAACATAGAAAAGTGATTCAAACTTTAAAAAGG
>JBBPCS010000855.1:1476242-1487246 GCA_037974645.1 Hollardia meadi | reverse complement strand
CACACACACACACACACACACACATTCTGGTATTGCTGAACTTTCACATTAACATGATCACACACACACACACACACTCTTGCTTAGCAGGCTACTGGCAACATAATCATGTCATATTCAAGCAGTAAGAGACCATGGTAAGGCGTGTATTTAACAATGAAATATTATTTTTATAACCTATTTTCCTTTGTAAAGGCAATGTTTTACTGTGCCATGAAGTTTTTCCATGTATGATCTATTTTTATACAGTTACAAATGTTAATTAGTCAAACAAATGCTTTTGCTCTTTGGAATTCATCTTATTGTAAATATATGTAAATATGTATATTCGCTCAATATCCACTACAATAGTTTGTTTTGTGTCACAATATTTCATTTAACTCTGTGTGCTTGTAAGCCAACTGTCATTCTGTGAATGCGCAGACCAGTGTTTTAATGTGTGAAAAGAAAAAGGAGAAAGGGAGGAAAATAAATAGCTGTTAGCATGTGAGAGTAGCAGTAGATCTCCTGACTATTCATTTGTTATCATCTGTAAGCCCAGTTTAATGAAAGTGGTAGTAATCCCATAGTTATGCCAGAAGCTAATGCATCCCGATTGACCTTCTTCTCTCTAGGCAGACCCAGAGGTGTCAGACTTCATCCGCTCCCGTCCTGCCAGAGGGGATATCACCCAGTTTGATAAATGATGAATTCCTGAAGGATCGCCTCCAGTCATTCAGCAGACAGAAAATAGCTCATAGCCCACATGACGAATGTTGTCCTACCCACACACTTTATTTGACCCAAGGAAAGATGGACAGCCAGCCTTGTTATTTTTCCTCTATCTTTTTTATACAACACGCTCAACTGTCAGTAATGCTAACAATTACCATGTCCACCCACCAAATGGGTACATTTTCAGGGGACAGATTTAATTCCTTTAACATACGCGCAAATTGATTGTTAGCTTCAGAATCATTCATTAAAGAACAAGACATTTCCTGGCAAGCTGCACATTGATGGAGAGCAGATCATTAGTGGCCCTATGGGTCCTTTTAATATACTCTTCCGACAGTGGGCAATTCAGCAGTGACTTGAGTAGGAGGACCAAACCCGCAAATCAACCTTGTTGACCTGTAATTTAATGTGGGCTGGATATCAGCTGCACTAAATGTAAGGATACACCCCCTGATGTGTCCCAATTATTACTTTTATATTAGCTGGTTGGAACTGTCGGAAGGGAAGTATTAGTGAAGAGAAGTATTTATGTGTGTAGTAAAATTACAAAGGACATTTATGAAAATTATTTGGGAATCAACATATAGTTGATCATGTTACTTTGATGCTTTGGTACATTTAAACTAGCATAATGAACTGTAACAAACACAATGCAGTCTTGATGCAATTGAATTTCAGATCCTCATTGCTATTTATTCATTTTGTCTATATCTTGTTTTTTCTTCCAAGTTATGTGTATCTATTATGACACGAGTAACATTGAGGGCCATGTTGGTTCAATAGCAATGATTGCCAATCCTGTAATCCATAGTGTCCTCATTTTCCCACTTGTAAATATTGACAGTTATTGATAGATCTCACAATTTCATGGTATTGTATGTAGTTAAAAGGAGAGAAAAGGATCCTCCATTTCAAATGACCTTATTTTCTGAGCACACACTCTGACTGAAACTGCCAAACTCAAAAATAAGTAAATAAATGAATAAATGATGCAATAAATAAATTAATATGCACCAAAAATATTAAAAGTAAATGTTGGCATTTATTAATAAAATGTGGCATAAATTGGCATTTCTATTTTAATCTGCTTCTGTATTTATTTGCCATGTATTAATTCCCTTAAATATTTATTTTCTCTTTGCATTTTTGCTTCCATATGCAAATGAGGAGGCTGTCATTCAAAGTGTGTCTTGGGGTCAACTTTTTGCCTATTGGTTGATCAATATCACAGAGCATAGATAGACTATACATGCTAGTAGTGTGACGGAATGTTGTTGATCCATGGTCTTTACGGGTCACCACCCTCAGTTCAGCACGCATGTGCTCTGCGGATTAATTGCAAAATTTAAGCATCATAGTGTGAAATACAGTTTCTTAAAATGTCACTGCGGCTCACTTGCAGGCGGCCACAGTGAGATTTTTATATGAGGGGCTGCAACGTGCCACACACCTTCAAGTGAGTAGCGCTGTTGTAATGGAAATGCAAATCGCTGCCATGCTGGGATGACTTGCCAAGCCAGTACATGTGTATGGAAAAGCCCTATAGCTACGTCCTGACTGGAGGTAACTATTTCTGTTCTGGAAGCAATGCACGTATAGTCGATCTACGCACTGTGATATTGACCAACCAATTGGCAAAAAGTTGACAGCATGACACACTTTGAATGACAGCCCCCTCATTTGCCTAATGAAGCAGAAAAGAAATACACAAATAAATAGATGTGGGGAAATAAATAGGGAGGGAAATGTAAAGGGAAACTAATACAGAAATAAATGCATAAATAACTAAGTACATTTCAATTTATGTCACTTTTTTTTAAATAAATCAATACATTCCTATATTTATTTTTGTTATTATTTTTGGTGAATTTAATGGCATATTAATTAATTTATTGCATCATTTATTTATTTATTTTTGATTTGGGCAGTTTCGATCCTCCATAATTGAGCAAATAAAACAACAGGCATGTAAGATGTCACAGTAAAGTGAGTGTTGCCACACATAACACACTATAAAAAGCTAGTGACTTTTACGAGAAAGAAGCGCTCACACTCCATCGACTATGAACTCCTTTGATGGAGAAAATGACCTGCTGTCTAAGAACACCATCTTCGGTCACGCACAGGAAAAGACGCAATGAATCGATAGGTTGCTTATTCTTAAAGGGATGTTTCTATGGGGCAAATATTTGGTAGTGGCAGCTCCCTTGTGGCTGCCGAACCCGAAAGACAGCCAGGCTTCAGGTCACAAATTAAATGAAACTCTTCAACCAACATTGATTTCCTGGGTCTGTGCATGACCAAAATTCAATGTCTGGCCCCTGATTAAACATCAGCAGCATGTTAGACAAAGTGGTGGAGGTTATCTCCTGATTGCCATTGGTACCACTGGGATTTCAAAGCTGATTTTTAAGTCTATACTTATATTTTTTATACATTGAAAAAGATGAAGTTAACATTAGTCTTTCAGATTAAAGTTTAAACCATTGCTACTAAAATCACTCCTACATCTATTACACACAATGCATCAAGGCAGTATTTAAGGTAGAAATCTTTCGAAGTCAAATATAAAAAATGGTACATAGTTATGTTCTGTTTCTGTTCTATGCATGTCAACATAATACTAATTAAAAGCCTGTGGGCTAGTTTTACAGCATGAAGGCTATAATTTGCCTTCAGTGATTTTTCTCCAGCTCAAATGACTTCTGTAAAGCCTTGTTTCTGTCCATGGCTTTCAAACATTGATGGGTAAAACCAAAACAGAAGGTCCCCTTTGGGCTCATTTTGTCCTTTAATTTAAAAGCCAAATTAAACGGCAGTTAAAAGTATTGTGAAATATTTGAGATCAGCTTCAGCAGACAACATTTTTGTTCCTATCACCATCAACTGCCTGTGACAGGCGCTTCTGATCCCAGAATCTGATTCAACATCTGGGTGTGGACAAGGTTTAACACGACTGAAATTGAATTTGAGGCAGAAACTGTATTAATTGATATCATGCCATTTCAACAGCTATTGCCTTTTGTGTAAGGATGAAACACATATAGATCAACCCTACAAAGAACACAAGAGGCTTGCACCATTTAGGCCCGTGTCCAGTATTATTTGGTATCTTGCTGAACACCTAAGTAAAATGTGCAGTAAAGAGTTTTTCCCCTCAAGGAGGATGTAAACGGATAGGGTGCTCTGGTAGAGTGGATTTGGGGGAGCCAGCCGAGGCTGACTAATCAGAGGGTGCTTGGGAGAGCATTAAGACAGACGTGTGGAGGGGAAATGTGACACCTGGAAATTACACAATGTAATGGAATCAGCCAAGTGGTAAATGTAGCTTTTAAATAGGTTTTGTGTTCTCCATTAACTTGCCAGACACTGATTGGTCCTGACAGCAAGGGAAAGTGACGGTCAGCATGTTGCCCCCTCCCTCCAGTACAGCCTCTATACTGCATGTGCACACACTTGCACGCACACTTTCTACACTACAGTGCAGACAGACATGCACACTCCTCTCACTGGGGGACACAAAGTTCTTTGTATTTAGTTGAGGCTCCTGGAGCCAAATGAAAGTCTGGCTGGAGCTGGGTACAGGTGATCACAGCATAGTGGCTGCAGTTATGCTCAGTTTCATCCTTTTGTAGTAGCTGTGCATGCAGGGTTACAAGCCAAATGAGCCCCATCCCGACCCCCCCCCCTTTTTTTTGTACTATTTGAATCAATTTCTTTGCAATAAAATATCTGTTTAAACTGGATTTATGTGTTGCACAGCACTGATTTAAATTACATGAAACTAATTTTAAAATAAATGTAATACTACTGTTAAATATTATTATTCATGATTTGGAGCCTGTGTCTATTTCTGTTTACATATTACATTCCTGTTTGTTACTTGTTTTTTATTGTACTCGTGAGATTACTGAGATTAGTTTAACAAGCTCCTGTTAATCTTTTTCAGTGGTTAGAACAGAGAGGACTGTATGGTTTGGTTTTATTGATTCACTCTTGTAATAATATTTCTAAATTTGTAAAGTTTCATGCGAGGTGAATCCTTTTTATTTTTGGCATAAGAAAATATACATTCTAATAATGACAGCTGTTGTGGAGAACAGAGAGGAGAACGTTGTTTAAAGCTTTAAGCATCTTGGTGGGCTTTACCCAAGACAACAGTTGATATTTGAGAGCCGTTTCTCGAACACATGCTGTTAACTTCTGTGGTGCTACTGACTCATAACAATGTAGAGTCTCTGTTTATATCGAAAGTGTTTTTCTCCCATTTTCAAGTCCAGTCAGAAACACAAATTAATGTGGACTATAAAACATTAATATAGGTGACACCATCACTGCAGAAAAATTAAATTATAATTACTTTTTTTTTTAACCAAATAAGTAGGCTTCACAAGTAAAAACAAACAGTATATATACTGATTTCTTAGCAAAAAACTTATTGAAATTTCAGTTTGAATTTAATAGATAGAGGCTTTTGTCCAGAAAATTGAAAATTAAGTTTTGAATTGAGGAGTCTCACTAGATTCTATATAAACTCAATCAGTAAACCAAGCAGGCAGTAAACACTTAGTATGTAAAACACCATGTTACACATTAACATACAGTGTACTTGGCTATAGTTTCCATGTCCATATTATGCATAGCTACAACAAATGTGAGTGGGGGCAGTATAAGTGCTGTTTGCCTTGCCTCTGCTCAGAGCTCTTGCATGTTCACCAACACGTGGGAGTACGAACTGGCTCAAGGGGGCCCACACAGTTCCATGAAGCTCATAAGCCTCAGCCTTCACACAAACCCTGCAGTCCTTTCAATGCAAATGAGAGGGGAAAAGAGAGGAGGGCTTAGTCGGGTATGTTCAGTATCAGCCTTCTTGCTTTTGCATTTCAAATGAATAAATGATAAAAGCCCACTTTTTAGTCCGTTGGTGACTGTCCTCCATCCCTCTCCCTTTTCATTTACTGAGCTCCCTTACTCTCACCCACCCCTCATCCCATCCTTCCTCCCATTCTGAGTTTACTATGACTTTTCCCTTGACTGCATGGTAACTCTCCCCCGTACGAATCTGTTGCTTTTGCATGGTATTTTACACTCATATTAAACGGCTAATTTGACCAGTTGGAATTGCTACTCTTGCAATTGCAACTGCATTAATTTGAGGGCCCCTGAGGTTTAAAGCAGTGATCACATAAAAAAAGAAAACAAACAAACAAACGAATAAAACAGTAAAGGTAGATTCTCACTGAATCCAAAATAGGTCTGATCAGCGGAGTCAACGTATGTTTTTACTGTGGACCCCTTGCGACAGCCAGGAGCTGCCATCTCTATACTATTCTTTCCACCTCTGCTCTTTTGCCTTAGCAGCCCTGTAGTAAATGCTATAGTTGGTGTGCATCGAAATAATGGGCCATTACTACTTCTCTTTCTGAGGCTCACTGGAGGTCGGTAATGCTAGAATAGTTGAAGGGTATGATTGGCAGCGTTCTCTACCACATGGGATGTGAAGAGTATGTTGGATTCAAACACCAATGACTGTCGGCACTGAACTCTGGATAATCCGCACCAAAATAATTTTGAAAAATTGTAGCAAATCTGTAGCTTTTGAATATAATATCAGCATTGAATACAATTTGTAGATTGATAAAAAGATTAAGTGCCATTTCTGATCTCAGCTGGAGAGAACCTACGTTGGAATACTTGGATGGAATTAAAGAGTCCAAGATACCCTCGATAAACTACTGTTTTGAAGAAACAAATTTTTTAAGGATTCCACATCAGGGTCGGCTTATTGTTTGCTGTCTTACTGTTTGTTCGTCGGTCTCTGTGTGTTCAGACATCTACCAAACGAGGGGAACTGCAACTCTAACTCCAAAGTTGTCCTATTTACATGTTGTGTCTTGTTAGCTTGCTAACGTTAGGGACTGGTAAGCCCACATTCAGGAATCACTGTTTTATTTAGAGTTGGAGGGTTTGTCAATCTTGCAGCGTCACTGTGCCAAAGTGAAGCCTGCAGTAATAGGTTAACGCTAAGCTATCCATTTATGGTCAGTAATTCTTCAAAAATGGCTGCCTGTTAAACCGTCTCGTTATCTATTTTCACATGTATTCAGAAGATGTGGTGTGTGACAATGGAGGCTTTATTATAGAGCTGGGCTGAGTAACAAAATTAGTATATTAAGCAATGTAACAAATTTCTTTCTTAAACAAAAAATTCTACTTGCTCTGACTTTATTCTCCACCAAAACCTCGGGCCTTGGTTGCATAAAGGTGCTACTAAGCTGTGTCACTGTGAATCCTAGATGATACTTTATTTACAGACTGTTTATTCCCCAAGGACTCAATGAAGAGTTTCGGCATAACGTTAATTTCTGTAACGATCTCTGTACACTTAACCCAAGATGTTGCTCAGTAAGAAACATTATTTTTTAAAAATGTTTTCCTACATTTAGTGAAATGGAAATGTGTGATAGTGTACAGATAACCCACTGTTGACTCAACTAGTATCGATCGAGATCTGGAAAAATAGCCAAACAATACACACAAAAAAGTTATATTTTCGCACCATAGATTAGTCAACATATACATTTAGATATTGCACTTTAAAATGCATATAAGTTTTGGAATTGGGCTTTTTTAAATTATTGATGTCAACATGAGAATGAACACAGTAAGAATTCTGTAACGCAGGATGATGAAATTAAAACTTTAACTTTTTCCCACACGAGATATTGTATTTAATTTCGGCTGCAGATGGGTTTGCAAACAGAAAAAAAAGAAAAACTGGGACAAATTCATTCATTATTAATCCAGCTTTTATTTCCACATTTTCTCATTTGATTATCTGCTTTCTGAAATTGCAGTGCTCCTTTGCCTATATATTAAAAATTCAGAATTCATCCTGGTGTACAGATACTTCACTTGCAGCGTTGTTCACCGTTGCATTCAGAGTCCATCAACGTATTCACTCTCCAAATCCCTGTGTGTTGTTGTCAGGCAATTTTTGGAAACAACTGATAACACTAAACTATAGAAAAATCTTCCTGTTGAAGTGATGTTGTTTTCATGGTGGAAACATATTCACCCTTATGAGCGTGTAAAGAGGAAAGGGTCTGACTCATCCTGAGTAGAGACTAATTTGAAGAAGGAACATAAACAACGATGCATTAGTCAAAGGTACTTTTCGTTATAGAGACAGTCATCTTGTTTTGTTTTTTTGCAATTTGCAGTATTTTCAGCATCCAGAGTCTTTAAGGTCTGCTATTTTTGTACGAAATATCTATGGGCTCTCAAACCTAAACACAACAGTACAGAAATCACAGTTGCAACTACCCTCTAAATGCTATGTGAGTAGAAATTCTATTAGGCTCAACATTTACCACATTTAATCTTTAATGAGATATGGTTGAAATTTTATCACATTTCCCTTTTTTGAAGCATCAGTCAGGATCGTTCACGCCTTGTGAAAATTCTGAAGCCATGATGCGAGACGAGTCTTATCAGGGAAGACAGATGGGATTGTTGATAGTTGACAGACAAGCTGATATCGGATTTTGGTTTTTATCTCCAATCACTTCATAGGGTGGAAAGCCTGACAGCCTGCATCTTCAGAGCGACAAAAGGCCAGAAACACACCGTGTGCCGACAGATGGAGAGACTGTGTTTTTTATAACCTCAGTGCCACAATGGCCCGACAATGATGCCAGACATAGGGGTGTCAACGAGGGACGCCACACTGTTGTGCCTTCTTGGCTCTCACATCTGTAATGTGGCAGAGGTGATAACGTTATTACAAAAATGGCAATATGGTAGGAGGGGCACTTAAGTTGTGGAATTTGCTCTTTTTGTTTGCTTTGAAATGTTAATGTCTCCTTTACATGCGGACAGATTTAAATGTAACAGCCAGATATCAAGTCAGAAGTTTGCATTCCTTTGAGGATTTCTTAATTTGAACACAGTCAAATGCACCATTACTGAAGGCTGTGCAGTGATGTTCATATGGTCGGCTTTTTCATTTATTATTCACTCACATGCTGCAGCTACATGCACAGCCAGCGTCAGGTCGATGCCATTTATCTTAAGTAGCAAAACTCAATCCATGTGACGTCCCCACAGCTCGACATGACATCTCACAAGCTTCAGCAAAGCTGCTTTAACTGTCTCTGTGACAGTTGGAGTAAGAGCCACAACTGACCGCAGAGCGTTAATATGAACTGATCTTGTCTCTTAACAGCGCACTGAATTCTGATGTCAACAGTCATGCTCACTTTTATTAGCATGATGAATCACTGTCGAGGCTCATCATACTGATATTCTAATGACTCACTGCTGTGTAGGTTAGCGTGCGTTAGCACAACTGATTCCCTCAACAAAACCTAAAGGCTTCTTGTGCTGTGCTTTTTTTTTTTTTTAATTTTTGACTTTAAATGACTAGAGATAAATTTAAACATACTCTGACACTTGTGGTTCATCACACTGCAGTTAAAGAGTAAAGCCTTGTAGATGAAAGTGCCAACTACTGATGGGCCATTGATAAATACAGTAATGTATTATTCTACAGCGCAATTTGGTGCAAATTGCAAAATGGCAGCTTAATGTTTAATGGAAACAGTGCTTAAAGGTGGTGATAGAGTACAGCCACACAAAGGGTCTGGTAATTTTTTGGCTCCGAGCTCCATAATTTGAGAGACAAACAGAGAGCACAAAAGAAAGATGGTAAAAGCACATATTACAGTGTTGGAATAAGCCTAAAGCATTTATAACAGGTATAGATGCCGTGTGTATGTTGTTAATATTGTACTTTAGTGCTAAATTTAGCCATTTCCATTGCAGGTTCTGATCAAGCCATATAAAACACACACACTCAAAGCTTTGAGAAACAAAATATGTTCTTATCCCAGTCTTCTAAGTTGACAGCTCTTATTTGTAGTTGAATATACAGTATAATATGATGTAGTATGCCTGAAGTACATATAATATACAATACAAAATGTACTGTATTTATTTTTTAGAAATAACCAAAACAGCCTACAGCATCTCTATCAAATGAAGCATGAGCAAGAAAATGAAACCCAAACTGCCCTGAGAGTCTTGAAAAGTGGGCAAACCTGCACTTCGACTAGCTAAGGGAACAATAAGACTAAAGGGCCATCGACACTAAGAACAATAACTTTAACAATAACTATATATACATTGTTTTAAAAAACGTTCGCAGAGGGATCGCTCCTCTGTGGCTCTTCCTGAGGTGTCTTCCATTTTTTTTTCCTGTTAAGAGAGTTTTTTGGGGTTGTTTTTCCTCCCTTCAATCGAGGGTCTAAGGACAGAGGATGTTGTATTCTGCAGATTGTAAAACCCACTGAGGCATTGCGATATGTCATTCTGGGCTATATAAATAAAATTGACTTGACTTAACTCTTAATTTGGTCCACTCAGTCTTGGCTAATGTCGAATTTCGTTTTACCTGAAACATACCATCAAACAGTCTTTGGCGCTGATGGGTTCTGAAGTTCGTTCTGTCCTCACTGATGTCCTCTTTCATGACTGCCAGCATACCATTAAATTGATGTTGACTCATACGAAAGTATGAATAAAATTTGTCTTCAAAAGTCGGCAGGTCTGATGAGAGAATTTTGTGGTTTTCTTTTTGATTCTCTGCACAACATACAACAGGAATGCCTGATCCACACAGGAGGCGTGGGCAGCGCGTGTGCTCCGAACCTCTTGCTTTTCATTTCGGCGCTCATATTGACAGAATAGTGCAGCCACAGTTCCAGCGGCACCCATCTAGAAATTCGAAATCGGCACATTACTGGTTGCATGGCTCAAAATACGAGTAACATTCAAAGAGACTTTCTTAATATTTCTTCATTCTGTATGTCTTCCACACAGGGTTCAGCTTGCTTATAGCTGTCTGAATCCCCAGTGCAGTGGGGGATGTGACTAAGTTGCTAGCTCTGTTGTTTTGACCGAATCACCTCTACCTAAAAACATAGTGTACAATTGCAGTACAACCTACCCCTAAAAATAACAGGAGAAGGTTGACAAGCAGCAGGGAACCTCAGGCTCAATCTATGCACATCTAACAGGCAGGTTCGAGCAAAAGCATGCTGCATTATTAATGATGTACCGCTTAGGGAGAACCTGGAGGCCAAGCCTAGGGACGACATCTGTCAAAGAGCAGCACATCTCTTTCTAGGCTGAGGTACTTCAGTCCAGACTGGCTTGAGGGGATGAGAAGTGTGTGTGTGTGTGTGTGTGTGTGTGGGGGGGGGGGGGGTTTCTTCTAAGTTGACC
>JBBPCS010000855.1:1457653-1468352 GCA_037974645.1 Hollardia meadi | reverse complement strand
ATGGTAATTGGTTGTCCTAGACCAGGCACTACCAGACTAGTTGGCAAGCTATTTTGGCTGGCAAAGTAACGGCTAACACACTAGCTAAAAGACAACCTGCTACCGCTAGTCGGATCCAAGTTCTATCCCTGATAGCCGTTTTGCTGGGTTAATCGCTAACCAGTTAGGGTGTCACGTTTTCAATTCCAATTCGAAAATCCATCCTACGGAGCTTTCTATTTCTATAATCAAAATCAAAAGCAGAATTGGTGATTCTCCCACTATTTTTTGTTTCTCTCCACCTACTTGTGTAACTGTGCTCAGCTACACTTCGCTGTAACTGGCTGGTTGAAGCAACCCCTCGACTCTGCGTTGTGTGAAGCATGATGAGCGGGAGGCTTGTTTATCGTTTTATGCCGCCGTTTATTATCTGGACAGGAACAGAATATGTACTGGTCAGTCATACAGTTGGCTCGCTACAGGCAGCTCACACACAGCACACTACAAAAGAACAGAAAGTTATTTTAGCACAAAGGCTAGCGAGTTAGCTTAGAACGTGCATTATGCCGTTATTTCAACATTATAGCACTTAAAAAAGTACAGCAACTAACTCGTAACTCTTCTCATTAACATTTCCATAACTCATATGTTCATACAGTGGATATACGGACATTAATACACAATATTTGTACACAGTGCTGCGCTCGGTAACTAACCTCGGGCTCGTCTCTCATGAACTGGATATGTTTCAAAACTGCCAGTGGCATATATCTACTACCTCTGAGAGAGGGCACCCTTGAGCCAATAAATCTACACATACATGGATATCAAAACATGGCAATTATGGCAAGGGGAATCACATACTAAATAAACTCTGTTACACTTGCATGTGTGCAAAGAAAAAAAACACAGGAAGACCACACAGCTAGCTTACTGGTAGGCTGCAGCTGCACTTCCATACTCTTATCCTCTGTGCACGAAGACAATCAACTGCCTACCAGCAGATCTATCAAGGAAAATCTGGATAAAGCGTCAGAGGCAGGGCGCCGTTTAT
The DNA here is from genome assembly GCA_037974645.1 of Hollardia meadi. Lineage (NCBI taxonomy): Eukaryota > Metazoa > Chordata > Actinopteri > Tetraodontiformes > Triacanthodidae > Hollardia > Hollardia meadi. The sequence goes on along the minus strand of JBBPCS010000855.1, from coordinate 1,467,319 downwards.
TCCTATGAAAGCTGCTCAGTGGCGCACAGATCTTCCATATTGTGACCCAACGAGTATGGCCAAGCCACTAACTTCCACCCTCTGCTGACTTGAATGGGGATAAAATGATTTAATCGTGGTGGGGGCTTAAAACTGGCGGGGGGCTCTTGTTGGCCTGTACAATTATAGGTGAAACAGTGAATAAAATATACCATTGTTTGATGTCTACACCATCACATCGGTGTAAATGCTTTGTTCAGCATTTCATATGTCCCTGCCATTCAGCGGTATATTCAGTGTCTACAAGTAGGTCCTGTTGGTGTTTAAGAGGTTAACAGAAAGAAACGGAGAGAAGTTTCACTCATTGGTATCTCCCCCATTGCCTTTTCTATTTGCCATTTGTTTTTGTTGTACAGTAGATGCTCGTTAGATTCAGTTTGGCTGATGCCTTTCTGTCGAGACCTCAGCAAGAGATTAGTGTGTATGGCGGGTTTACTGAAGTCTAGGTTTGAGCAGCAGCTTTGGTTGACTGGCTTCTTTGATCCTGCCCCAGTAGAGCTTCTCTGCTCAACGCTGAGAGCTGCAGTGCCCCTCATTCACTTCAACGATGCCCTATTCACACCAGACTTAAACCAAGACTGACTGGAACACAACACCCTATTCTCTCTAATCTGTGCTCCCTACAAATTCACAGGCTCCTACTTGACTGTGTAAGCCGGCAACCAAACAGGGTAAAAATATGACTCCAGTTGCATTTCACAGATCCATTCTTTATGTGTAACACTTTATTTTAGGGTGGCTGCCTCAGGAATTGAAAATGTAGGCTTTAATGGAGAATCTTCTGTAAATTACGGACAAGCAGAACAAGTGATACAGCTCTTCCTAGACCCATTATTAAATTCTATCTTGATAGTTTTTGCATTAATTGTTTAGTGCATTCATTCATGTTTGTGTACCATAGAATGCAAAGTCCAAAATTTGAAGATAAAGCCCCAAGCACATTTTTATGCATGAAAAAGCTGTAAATGGGACCTGAAAAGAATTCACTCACTATAGTCAACACATTGGTCCTGTGCATGGTGCTGTGGCCTCTTTAAAACAAAGAGAAGGAAAAAAAATCAAAGCTTTAGTGGGAAATCAGAAAGCGATGAGTCACAATCAACAGTGCACTTGAAAATCAACCCCATTACAAACAACAGAGAAAGATGAAGATCTGTGAACCAACATGTTGTATTTTATTATCTCATTCTCAACAATGATGCCTCATAGACTAATGGACAATAGTTTTCCTTTCATTTAAATAAAATTTCTCATCATAGAGCAAAACCTAGAGTAATTGTAGCCTACCTGTGTTTATATAGTAGGTAAACTGTCAAATGCTTTTGATGTTTCATATCCAGTTATGATATCCAGTTGATTGGTGCTTTAGACAAAATGACATGCCATATTTACTTTATGACAAGAGCCCAAGACTAATAGGCATTAAAATCAATCAAATACCTTCTATTAAATATAAATGCAGTATGTTTAAATAATGGAGTAGGGTTGAGTAGGTTCCTGGTTTTGCCCGTCCGGTCTCTGACTGAACTGGCATTTGTCAGGTCTAAGTGGAGAGAACTAGCAGCATGCGGCTAGTTAGCAGGAGCCCCGGGGTAGCCGATTAGCTCAGCGCTACGGGGTGCTGCTTCCATGTTGTGTTGTAGTGTTCGAGTTGACAGTTGTGCACACAGTGCACTGTCAACAGTAACGAGTTGGTTCAAGCTGTCTAACTTCATGTTACATGCTTGTACTACAGTACGAAGCCGCATTTAATCCACTCCATTCGTCCCGTTAGAGTTACTGCATGACACTGGAAATACAAATCAACACTTCCTGTATCCATTTCAAATTTAAAGCCTTTTAGCATTTCGTGACAGAAACCCTAAATTTCTTAACAAGGCTTTTACTACAAAACATTTGCCGGAAAATGATGTGGAAAACTGAACCTGAAAGGTCTCAAGTTGCACGAGGCTGAAGTCTTATTTTATTTATTGTTTTGATGTCAGACTTTAGAAGAAGAGAAGTTATGTTGAATGGTTGTTCTGACAAATGAAAGTACGACGTGTCACACATTTTGATGGATTGTGGTGAAGCTAATTTCTCATTTATGGGTTCTGGCCGCTGAGTCACTTCCGCCACCTAGTGGTAAAAGCTGGTATACTGGTAGTCCAGTCTATGGCTCAATATTAAATCAGTTTGAACAGTTTTTACACCAGGCCAACCCTGTAAAAGAGCAAAGTTTCCAATTATGGTCTTGAGGTCTTGAAATTGGGCATCTGTTAGAGATTAATTGACGAAATTGCGGTTCCATTCATAAAATAAAACATTACTTTTGATCTAAATGACCGTAAACCTTGCAGAAGATGCTCAAGTTTTGTTGTTTTGACAAGCCTAGAAAACGATACATGAAAATAAACAAAACACTAATCGGACTTCATGCATCATTTAATAATTCCACATTTTAATAATAAAATCGCAGGAGTGACAAGGTAAGGTTTGCTTATGGTGAATGGACTGCATTTATGTCTAAGTAATGTGACTATATCAGAATCCAGATATTTATTTAATGCTGAATGGTAACAGGATCATTTTTCTTCCTGAGGTTCGTCAAATTCAAGCCTTTAGTTCCATCTTGGCAACAGTGAATTAAACACAAATAAGTGAATACTCTGACTTATATATAATATTGACTTAAAAAGTGATACAAAGCTAGTTCAGTATATCCTTACATAAAACCTTTGGTGATCTCCTAACTTCCCCAGACATCACAAACTCAGAGTCTTTACATGTATTATTCATGCTTGAAATTCATTGAAGTACTTACCAAGTAAAATTTTGAAAATGCCCACAATTCATTGCTGACATCAAGTGGTTACATCAAAACAGCATCTCAAAGGTCCTCATTAAACTTTACTCACCCCAGTTCAGCTCTGAAGTTATGAACTAGAGTTATAATTACCCATTTTGTCATAACAAGCATTATAATCCTAAATTATTTGTTCATGTAATATTTTGATAGGTCATCCTTCATATCCTCAATGTAACAAGTTGTCTGCTTTGCTTCTGCAAACTTGAATGATAGCTTGAGCATATTAATTATGGCGCACACACTGTTGCAGACTGAGCACTTGAGCTTGTGGACTGATTTGTAATTCCCATTATCCTTGTGCATAATATAATAGCCAACATTATTAATTTATACTATGAATAAATTGACTAAAGAGGTTACGCTTGATACACAGTGCAAGATTCTGATGAGATTTGGCCCCATTTAGACGGTTGAAAGTTTCATTGGGTCCTGTGAGGGCCTGGCACTTATTACCCAACGATGTGGAGAAGGTCTTGGTATGTAATTATACTCCTCAAATTATTATATAAGAAAAACAAGCCTCGAAGTGTGACGGTGCTACTCAACATGTTTGCAGTATTTGTTAGTCCTGTCCAGACGCCGGAAGAAGGGGTGTGAGGGGTGTGACAGCGCCCCCTTTTAACAGCTTCCCTTTACTGCACCGTGCGATAGTCCACCTCTTCCTCTCTCTGTCAACCTCTCTCTGTGCACGTGTGTGTCGATCATTTGATATAACGTGACCCCTGACTTTGAAGTGCAGGTGCGTGTGAGTCGTCTCTTTGACTTGTGTTGTGTGAAAGCAAGCTGGCCATGTTCTGTGTTGAAAATGCCGAGGAGCACACGGCTAGTTCTGTGCAGTTAGCTGTTGTCAATGAACAGGAAAGCAGCTGTGATGATGATGATGATGATGATGATGATGATGATTGTAGTGAGGATCGTCATGTGCAAACTTGGTGGGGTTTTTCGATATTGATAAATTGAGTTTTCGATATTGATAAACATAGGTTATAATGGATTAAATATAATTTTTGCTGTATTGGATTCAAACTGACAGCTGCTGGATGAAAACAAAAACGTTGTTGTTTGTTGCAGCTTGTGTTGTTGACTGCTGTGTCTGCTTGGCTATTGTAGTAACAGTGTTGTCTGTGGGTTGACTTTGTGGCTTCAGTGTGAAAGCTATATGGCTGTGTGGCTGTATGGGCATCCAGCATCACTGAATGTCAAACTCTGTATTAATTTGCCTTCTATCCTGAATCAGGCATCAGCAGTGTAGAGATAAAGTTTGTTTTTTTTAATAAGATCTTACTGTGTGAATTGAGGATTTATTGGTTTGTGTAAAGACAAACCTAGACAGTTTTGGGGAGGTGTATTTTGTCTCGTTTGAAGTATTTTGTCTCGTTTGAAGTGTCGTTTGAGTGAAGTGTGCAAGGCAATTAAGCTCCTCTTGTTTTCTTTTGTGTAAAATGTGTAAATGTAACTAGGTGAATCAAATAACAGATTTTTCCTGAAAAGATCCAATTTAAGTCAGGTCAGTTTTATTTATTGTATAAAGTACAATATCATAAATCACAAATATGCCTCTTTGGGGTTTTACTTGCACATAACACGACACCCACTAACCTTAGACCTTTGATTCAGATAAGGAAAATCTTTTCTTCTTATTCTTTTTCTTATGTAGTTCTTACGTTTTTTGTTATGTAGATTCTGCGCTTAATAAAATAATTAAAGCAATTTGGCTTTGTATTCTAGGCTCTATTTATCTACTTTAATTTCATTATTGGCCGTTAGCCGATAATATAAATTTTCCCATTATTAGGCCAATAATTAATTGGCGCTATATTTATTATGCATCCCAAAAAAACCTTTTAATAGGGAAAAAATGGAAGAAACCTCGACACCATGATACTTAAGCATACACCTCCCTAATACAGGACACAATACACAGGACATAAAACAAATGTACGGGACACACAGGGTATCAGAGGACTTGGTAACTATCTGATGGTACGAGACCCTCATTAGCCAGAGGATGACCCCAAACTACACACAAGGCAGGTCACCAGTGAGGATGTCGCATGCATTGATTTAACTCCTCCAGTCTTGTGATGAAGCAGAAACCTACGTGAGGGTCGCATGTCCATTTTAAATGAAATCTAAAACCAAGTGGACATGCATTTCCTGGAAGTATTCATAAATAAATAACCTCTGTTTTGATGTCCCTCCTCAGTGAATGTCAGGAAGACTGTAATTCTCTGAGGACCAGCAGTGCCAGCAGTGCTTTAGCTGAGAGTTGGTGGCAGCCTCCATCATCTGGCACAGGCTGCAGCCCGGTGTCACTTTTGTACTTCAGGATGGATGGCTGTGTATGACCTGGACACTGTTAACTCTGTCCCACTGGTGAGCTTCAAGGAGAGACTATAAGAGGCATACCTTTCACCAGCCACTGTAACAAAAATGAGGCCCGGTGCAATCTAATTCTTATTTTCCACAAATTTATTAAATTAAACTCGGTGTCAGATATTGAAACATATACACTGTGAAAACTCACTTACAAAGAATCCTTTCCTCAGGATATTGAGTTTGCTCAGGCTACAGCTGAGATCATGCCTTCTATTGAGACAGATGAAAAATGTCTCCCCCTCTTCTGCAAAGATGGTGATACGCCTCTATCATAGATCCCCTACTGTCTCTTTTTTTTATGCCTCAATTAAAATTGAAAGTGGTGCCTGTGATGTTGGCATAATTTTTAGTTTAGTATAAACTTGTGATGAATATCCGAATTTGAAAGCCAAATTATGAGATATCTCAGAGAAGCTGTCTCTCTATATACAGTACCCTCTATATTTTGACATTTTTATGAAATAATATATGTTTTCAGTGTGTGCCATCGTGAGTTTATGCGGGACCTCATGGATGCAGAAGTATACAGTGTTGTTGCATACGTTTTAAAATGCGAACAAGTAGTCGGGGCAAATTAAAGTAAATTAAAGAAGATTAGATTGAAGTTAAAGAGGTGTCGAAAATTGGCAGTAGATTCAAGTGCTTAAGGGTTAACACTTAAATTGCAGAATGTAGGGTGAATTGTGGTTTGGTAATCAGGAGGTCATTATTATACAACAGAGTAGCTATTGCTGAGAAAAGGTAAATTACCTGTACTTAGGAAAAGGTCTAGTAATAGGCTGAATAATTTCCTGTGATGTGCAGTAATTTTCAATAATTGTTGGTACAGAATGACAAGCACAAAATGTGTTCATGCCCACACCATGTGTGTGCAACCCCTCTGCCAACAGTTCAGTCAAAGATTCAGGTATGTCACGTTAGTAGCAACTAATGGCAATTTCTCAATTCTTGCCACAAAAGCTTATACAACTTTTCTCAAAGATGCCATAGTACCTGCAAACAGACTTTGATGTGTACAATCAGTGGATTTCCAAACCAAGAAGTGGTGTCACATGCCACAGTAAAGGCCATGCATTTAATAATTGTTGTAAAATAAGCGTGCAGATTTTTTAATTAAAAGATTGCCAGTAGTCTCAAAGACATCAATCAATATGTTCTGTGTGATGAAGAGCATCAAAAATGCAGCCTTCAAGTATTACAAATTACTTATGCATAAACATTACACTGCACAACGTGTCCATGCAGCAAAATGATACAGTGGAGAAATAAAGCTACAAAATGCATCTTTGTACTGAAATGTCCATACAAAAAGATATTTTTCATCAAAACAGTCTCTTTTTTTTGGGTAATTCTTTGATAAAATAGAATTAAACTAAAAATTTAAAATCAAATAATCAGGTTCTGGCTGAATGCTGTATAGCCATGTGACAATACTGTACAGCTAATAATAATAACAAGTTGACACATGAATCCCATGTGTGAATTTGGTGTCGTTTGCCTGCGTGCTTTCTCTGAAAGAGAGATCTGTACCAAAACTCACACGCACACACTTTCCCAAACGCCTTGAAAGAATCGCATTAATTTGTATCAATCAAAAGAATCAATTGGTCAAAAAGAAAACACTGAAAAGAGAATAAAAATATATATTGAGAAAGAAAATCCATTCTTTGCCTTTAAAGATGTAAAGCAGACGTCAGGCTGAGGCTAAAGTATTCTCATTCAATGACCAGCTGAGTGAGTGAATAAATTACCTCAGCTGTGGAGTGTCTGACCATGCCTATAGTCCTGCTCTTGTATGGACAAAAGCTAGCCTTCATTCAGAAATGACACAGTAGCAAGGACAGACATGAACAACACACTATCTGTGTTTAGTTTTGTTTTCTTCTGAGGACCTCAGTATCCTCGCTCGGGCACAGAAAACACTCTGCAGGATGGATTAGTCTGACAAAGCTCTGCATGGAAGCTTTCATGGGGAGAGGCACTCCAGCAGCCAGGTTGAGACAAAGCTGCTTATCCACAGGGTCGCAGTAATGTAATGGTGTGTGCAGCCAATTTGCTTCTTGCTATTCACTGGGTGTGAATATCATCTATGGGAGAAAATCACTTTGATTTTTGGAGCCTTGCTAATTGACTTCTCCAGTGCCTCTCAACACTGAACCCGGTGTCAGATCTTGTAAGACTCAGAGATGCCCTCAGCAAAGGTGGCCTTTGTCAATATAATTAACCTAACAGACAATAGGACCTATACCTTTGCCCCCCAGTTTTGGAATGGAGTCAAGTCTGATGGTGATTAAGTTGGTAACTACCTACCTAGAATAATGGTTCGTGCCGAATTTTCCCTTGGAAATGGTGCTGGTGAGGTAGCATAGTATTGTATTTAACTACTATATTGCAGCAATTACATTGTTAGCATTTTTATTAAATATAAAATTTGGCAGATTAAACTTAGGAGTTCCCCTAAAGATTGTTGGACATTTAAAAAAAAAAAAAAAAAGCTTCAAAATCGTGCACAGAACTAGTGACATCTTTTTTTATTATACTTATTCTTCTTTGCTTGTCAAAGCATGTTAACTACATTACCCACAATGCAACCCCACTGGCGACAGTTCAGTCAGAAATTCAGGCGTGTCATGCCAGTAGCAACTAATGTAGCCTCAAGTTGTAGCCTGAAACGGAGATGAGGAGCGAGCTGCAGAGGTCTGGCTCTTTTTTTTCTTTTCTTTTTTTTTTTAACTCCACACCCATATATATTTTTATTTTATTTTCAGACTTGTAATCTTCAGAACCATCCGACGCTGAAGTCATTTGAGGCAATTTCAAAATTTTTGCACAACTCTGCCTTGAGCCACAAAAGATAAAACTTTTCTCAAATATGCCATGGTACCTGCAAACAGACTTTGATGTGTAAAATCGGTGGACTTCCCGATTCAGGGAAACCAAAAAGTGGTGTCACATGCCACAGTAAAGGCCATGCATTTAATAATTGTTGTAAAATAAGCGTGAATTTATAAACTCAGCATTCATTCAGTTTGATGTTTCTAGGGCCAACAGAGCGCATCAAAATGCAGCCTTCAAGTATTAAATAGGCAGATTAAGAAGTAATATCAACATTATTTTGAATTGCAATTTAATTTTACAATGAGTTCTTATGCATATTTTTAATATTAATTTTGCAAAAGCATAACAATCATTGTAATATCAATTATCATGCAATATTATATAATTATTTGACGATAATCAGTTTTGGCTAAATTCATTAAGCAATTTAACTATTAAATAAACCAATGAGTAATTTCTTCATTACACTCAATTGTGCAATAATATACTTGTAATTTTAACGCAAACTAAAGCCTAACAAGCTATAAGATTACTCTTGAAACTTTTACAGTCATTTGGCTCTGGTTACTCGGTGGAGATCATTGGCAGAGTCTTGCTGTCTCGTTATTTTATGCTCAGTGTTACTGCAGCTTTGTAGCACCCTCAATGTTTCGGTAGTTCTTGTGGGACTTTCTTATATTTTTGAAGGGTTTGTACGTCTCTAAACAAACAACCGAAAACATTGAAAGTGTCCAAAGTTCACACTAAATTGAGCAAGTCACACATGCCTGCTACAAAGATTTGCAGCGTTTATAATTATGTGTACATCTCTTGGTGAAGTAAAAAATAATTGGATTCTCGTTGTTGCAAATTAACAACCGGTTTTATGTTCTCTCCTGGTGCTGACAGCTTGTTCTCAGCTCTGGGATGTCACTTGGTTTAGAGATTCAGCCAAGTATATTCAGCAAAGACACAAAGTAGCATCATGAACCTCTAACACTGCAGGTATGTCAATCAGCCAACCTCATCTGTTATCTTTTGGTGTCTGTCCAATTCTGGGCCTCTAGCTGGTCTTCCAGAAACACTCACACAGGGATTTAAACTTCTCTGTTATGGGCTTTAACAAACATGCTTTTGATACTGTCTTTAGTAACGCTCAGTATCGGGGCTTTGTCATACAGTAAGCCAGTTGTCTCTTTTCCTTTTTGTTGTTTTTGATGTGTGATGAAAACCAGCAAAATACGACAATATTAACCAAGAAAAGTAAACAAGCCATGGTTGGTCATGAGCCCTGTTTGTGGTCAGTCGTAGTGTGGAGGACTGCAGGTCAGGAGGCGAGATGCAGTTGAAAGAGATGCGTTGTCAGCCTGTGTCGGGAAATGGAAGAAAGAAAGAAGAAACAGACCGGAGTGAAGGGCTGAATAATAGTCTGGAGGTAGTAGAGTGCTGTGATAGGTGACTGTGGTCAGTGTTTACTGTTATGGTTGCTGTTTTGTCCTCCAAGAATCAAATAAAATCAAATCAAATTTTATTTGTATAGCGCCAATTCACAACAAAGTTATCTCATGACACTTAACATGTAG
>JBBPCS010000855.1:1435973-1446272 GCA_037974645.1 Hollardia meadi | reverse complement strand
CCCCCCCCCTCAATGAATCACTCTCTGATTGCACTCCATAGGTTCTCCAACAGAAATGTTCAAGTGTGATTTTAATTCCACGCTTTGCCTCCTTGTTTGTTTCAACATGAAGGACCTACGTCGAGAGCTGAACAACTTAGGATTCTGTCGTAGCAAGAGAATTGTTCTGTATTTGACAGGCTAATATAATCATCTCATGCATAATGCCTTTTTGTACAGAAGCTCTCTTCACTTCACACATAAAAGTGTTGATTTAAAGGTCACAAAACTGCAGCTGGGATATTTTTTTAGCCGTGGGCAAAGGAATTATGTTTTCAGGTAGTCTTTTCGTCCCTACATCCTATTCTTGTGAATGCAATATCTCAGGAACGCCTTAAGGGAATTCGTTCAAATTTGGCACAAATGTGGACTCAAGGATGAACTAATTACAATTTGGTGGTTGAAGGTCAATTTTTAATGTCACTGTGATGACATAAAACCGTCATCCACTATTCATACACTAGTTATGACAAAATTTCACACACAGGTCTAGTATGATAAAATGATGATGTGTTGACATTTTATATCCAAAAGGTCAAAGGGCAACTTCACTGTGACATTATACTGCAAAAAAAAAAAAAAAAAAAAAAAATCTGGCCATTATTCAACCCCATGACTCAGGAACAGAAGGGAGGCTGTGACCATATTTCACTTTTGGTCAGATGCTGAATTCCTGACACGAATCTTGCGTGTCCACCCTGAAAATGTCATGATTGTATAGATCTTCTGTGCTGCCGGGTTGAAGATGTGTGTGAAGCATCCATGTTTTAAAATCTGCTTCTTTGCAGCAACATCCATATTTGTGGCATTGTAGTCCGCCACGAGCTCATTGGTTTTGCTGATAATGAGCATCAGATGATTGTCATTGGACCATGTGTAAAAATAGTCTGTATGTGAGGACAGCATGTTTCTCACTGGAATCATTACATCTCAATATAGGAATAACTTCCATTTTGCCAAAAATACACGTAATACCATGTATTAGATTCCTTCAAAGTCTTCACTACATGTAAAGTATTGTATGTGTCTGGACAGACATGAGAACTGCGACTGGTTGATGGAGACGTACAACTGTGAGGCGGTAATTCTAGTTTTTACAGAAACACTCACTCCAAACATACTGTATGTGTTTGTGTTTCTGTGTACATGCGAACAAACTGCTGTAAGATTTTAAGCTGGCGTTCAATATTTATTGAAGATAGATGATGGTGATAAGGATGATAACTCTAATAATTCAATTGATGAATCAGGTTGGTCAGGAATCTATTATTACTCGGTGCCTTTTTCATCTATAACCAGTGGCTGAACCCCGCTAGCAGTCATTTCCCATCTCACAAACTGTCTGGATGACTGATCAGGGTTGTGATTGTCTACCCTCTCCCCAACACACCGCCGCCACAGACGTCAGCAGCGGCACATACATCTTGAGCAGCCTCTAACTCCAAGCCAGAGCAGTATAGAGCGCCCCAGTAAACGTTGCAGTCAGCGTTAGAATTGGGCCAATTCCTCATAACCTTGTCTGCACATGGCACCTTGCCTTGAATCATAACAACGTGGGGCTGTAGCAAGTGTTCAATCTGTCGGCAAAGCAGCTATATTGCCCCAGTACAGTTGAAGAGGGTAAATCGACATTTAATTGTCTGCCCACAAAAGCTGCATGGGCATTGTAGACCTGATCTAATAGAGCTCCCACAAACACTGCCATGGCAGCAATATGTACAACACGCAGTTATATGACATTGCATCTTGTTTAAGAGCTATGTGCTATTCTTTGCGCTGCCTGACAGTGGACAGGTATTATGAACAAAGCTTTTTGACATGTTTTAATTTTATGAAGACATAGAGCCTTAACAAAAGAAAAAAAATATAAAAGAGAAATCGCATGTATACTTTATTCCCCTCACAATGAAAACACAAATATGGAAGTTTTTATTTTAATCCCAAACATCAAGCTTCTATGCCTTCAGACTGATTTTTGATTAGTCACTCTCTTTTCTTCCAAGAGATCAATACATCTCCCTCATCGTTTTAAAAGTTGACTCTGTGGCCTCTTGCTGAAACAATCAACTTTTCTTTTAACAAAGCTGTGGCTCCGCCATCAAAAAAAGTAAATCCCATCAAAAAGACTAGGAAAAAAAGGACTAATTTATAACCACAGACTTAGACTTAGAGATGACTTCTTAATATTGACCCATTTTTGAGGGCAGATGTTCGATCTTCAGCATTATGCTCAGTCTGGCGGCTGAGTTCTTTATGTTTCTCTTGAAGAGACAGGCAAAATCAATCGTGAAAATGTTCCACGATTCATTTTTAAGGCGCAATCGAAGTGCAGCAATTTTTTCCAAATAATTATGAACAATCTAACATCTTCAACTGCACATTTTCTCCAGCCAATCATAGGTAAATATGCAAGCAGTGAAAGGCGCCGTGTGGAAATTGATTGTCTTCTTTCTTCTCTCTCACAATCTTCAAAAAAATAAACAAAATGTGCTGATCAATCCTGTCAACTAAGTACACGTCTTGTCAATGTCTCCAGCTTCACAATGGAGACTTGGTGTTTCGGGAGCCATTAGTTATTACCAACTTGCCAGACGAGGCATTGATCGCTGGCCGGTTGTAAATGCAACAGCAATCATTTCACAGGAGAAAAAAATAGAGCTGAGTGTGCTGTCGTCTTTGAATGTGTGACCTGCTTAAAAAGGGTCAGCTTAAATTACTTTTTAATTTACTCCAGAGGAGAGACTGGACTGAGTTCTTTCAACCGTGGTTTGATGTTGTTATAATAGACCTCTGTGCCACTTTTGTACTTCTTTATGCTTTAACGTGGCCTTACACGGCCACACCAGTATCATATGAAGAAGAACATTTTACGTTACTTTTCTACCATTTTTTTTTTTTTTTTTTATCAATGAGAAGTTTATTCAAACATACGGTTTAATTTAATTTGGATAACTTTTAAAAAATGTTTGAAAAAACAAATATTTAAATTTTTCTACCGGAACTTTGTTTTCTTCTTCTTTCCTCTCCGATTAATAAATCTTGTGTCCGTTTGGAAGGGGCTGACCTGTAGATTGGGGACCATACTGGACAAACTGAATATAAAGGAGTTAAAACTAGCTCTAACTCAAGCAGCTACGGCGGTAAAGTATTCTACTAACATGTTATTGCATCGGCAATAATAATCTATATAATAAATAATACTCATGTGTGTTGTTTTTTTTTGCAGAATGAGTTGGTTGCTCCCCCCATCTGGGGAAAACTAAACTTTGCTAAAACGCAAAGCTACTAGTGAGCAAGTGCAGGAAAGTCGCCACCAACACGGGTTTAAAAATTCCAGTATACTGCAAAAGAGAGATTTATCTGGTGTTATCAACTTAATCTGCATTGTGTGAACTCCTTTTGCCAGGGATTGAAGTTAACACACATTTATTTGTATTTAAAAAAAGGTCCCACACTCCAGGTTTAAGTAGGATTTTGAATGCAATTTCACTATTTTTGCATTGCTGTATTAGTACTTCTACCAAAGCACTGATTTTAGACAGTAGGCACAGCATAACATGTTCATGACGTAATACCAATACTGCTCTGGTCTCTAATAATCCGCCTGCCTCCACTACCTCCTACTTCCAAATTGCATAGCTTTTCTTCAGTAAAGACAAAATCGATGACTACATGTACATTAAATGCCAACTGCTGTAAGAAGCACAACCAATTAAAATGCTCTTTGCTTGGACAACTATTCAAAATGAAGACATTAAACAAAGACACTACATCTTGTACTTCATGTTTCCTTGTGTCACAGTGGGGAGCTCTCCTGCTCTTGGGCCTCACTCCCTGTAGTTATCAGCTCAGGTTATTGAGAGCACAGACCCCCATCTCTCTATAGAGGGCACCCACAGACTCAGAATGTCTTGTTTGCTAGAGCTGTGTACATTCTGTATTTGAAAGAGCAGCAAGTCAATGAATCTCGATAATGCGAGAGCCAGGCCACATAACTCACATTGATAGTACTTACATTGTGCCAAGAAGCAATAAATCTGCGCTGGGAGACATGAATATGCAGTGGCAGTCAGTCTGGCTTGTTCTTGCTTGCATGCCCCCTGATGCACAGTTTATTCCTCTCCCCCGTTCTAAACAGAAAAATAAAACCAATGAGCCACAGCACTATCTCATCAACAGTGTTCTATTAAGCACAAAGAAATGTAGCAATGCATTTTCCAGAATAAGCTTAAAAACTGTAAATTATTAATATGTAAAAAAAAAAGAGTAATTTGTGGTGTTGGCTTATTGGGAATAGCCTATGAAATTGAAAATGTCTGGTATCATCATCATGTTTATATTTTTCTGGTATCTATCTATCTATCTATCTATCTATCTATCTATCTATCTATCTATCTATCTATCTATCTATCTATCTATCTATCAAAAATGTTTCTAGCTAGATCTAAGAGTTATCTGAATCCCAGGGGCTCCAGCTTTCATCTTTCCAAAGTAAATTTCAGCCTTTCAGTGATGCTACAAGTTTCAGTTATCTCTTTTATGCAAAAAAAAAAAAAAAATACACTTACTGAAATCTGTACCACAAATTCCATACTTTCAGCCCGGCTTTGCCTTATCCACTGCAGTGGTGAGAGCGCCATGAGCATCACTCTCTCTATGTGATTGTATATGTAACCTGCAGCTTGTATTTGATGGCTCTTTGTAAGGAATGAAAAATGGACAGACAGGCACCAAGCAGTTACGGGGGTTTAACGTACTCATTGACACAGACAGAATGTCTCGTACAACAGCGATAGGAAGCCTGATTTGTCAATGGCCCAATCCTCAACTGACACTTATTTCCCTCGTGCAAATAATTCATCTCATTCAGAATACTGTGGGCACCCGGAGGATTCTTTTTCTTTTTTTTTTTGCTTAAAGCAAAGGAAAATAAAGCGTTTTCCATCTCAGTGCAGTAAATAAAGAAGAAATCTCTGTCTCTAACATTCCTACGAGCACAAATCTAATAAATCTCATATGAAATGTGATGAAATGTGTGATCCTTATATCAAAGGATAATAAAAGTGGACAACAGCTGGAAAAGTAGAGAACCTGGTCACCATTCGGATCCCCCTCAGCTCCATAAAGTACTTCTTGGACATACTTGACAACTATGCGTAACGACGCGTGCCTCTAGTGGCACCGTTGAAGGAGGGTCGTCAGAAGCACGCAGATGCACGGCTTTCTGCACTACATTTCCATCCAGCACAAACTAGAAGAAATTGAAATGAACACTGTGTAACAAAGAGCCTTTTTGAACAGATCTGGACGTTCTTCAATAACCAGACTCTTTTGCCATTCGCGGAGCGGCTTTTCCACCTTCACAAAGTAGATGTCTGTTATTTGAACAGTTATCATGAACGGAATGAGGGACTGGAGTGTTTAAACTGCAATAAGCTTTTTCTTCATTTCTGGAGTGCGTTCAAATTCCTCTGCAGTCATCCTGTAACGCTTTTCTCTGTTTGCCTTTCGGGTGACAGAATCGTTATAGGCGACCTAAAGTTCCGCAGGCGCAGTTCTTCTCCTCCACAGCGGTGCGGGAAGTCGGGCTCGGCTGTTGCCGTGGTACTTGCCAATAGACAGATAGCATCGGTGGAAGGAGGGGATACAGAGACTCCTGCAGGCTAATTGTAGCAGCCTGCGTTCGCAGGTGTATCACCGATCCGCCTGTGAGGGACTGGGGTGCTTCAACCAGATCGAGCCGCTCTCAGACTTGTGAGTAACAGGAACAAAAAACAAAAAACAAACAAACAACAACAACAAGAGAATGTTGCACCAAGTACAATGATCGCAAATTTGACGCAGACACCAAAATCCACATATGCTCCGTCGAATTCAGTTTTGATGAGCAGTTCTGAGTCGTCTTTGGAATTTTGAAAAAAAAAAGTGGATCCCGCGACTTTACAACCATGCGAAATACTTGGCTGTCTCCCCGGAGTGCGATTTGGGAATACTGGACATCACTGATTGTATGTCTCGTTTGGATTCAGTACTCTTACGGGATGCCTCATGTTATTAGAATAGGTAAGTTGTTCACTTATACATTTACACACACACACACACACGCCTGTATTATAACCTTGAAAGTTGCTCCTCATTCAGCTCATGTCAGTGCGGGTCATAATGCGTGCGTTCACAGCGGCAGTGGCTAGTTTTTGGAGTAAATGAGCACTCCCTTTCATTTTCACCTCATCGTTTGTGAATTCTCAGTTTTACTTAAGCGAGGGGCAACCAGTGAGCAACAAGAGAGCGGCGCATTATTGCAGACGATTGCCTGTAAAAATTGAGGATGCTTTCTCCACTCGGGGACCGTGCAATGAAATATTGTGGTTTAGTGTGACCTCTATGCACTCTGCTTTGTCTGTTCCATTTTCTGCAGCCAGCGTGTTGAGTCACTACATTCAGGCTCATTGCCATGCCCTCTGGAAGGAAGTTTTATATTTTAAGGACAGTTACATTAAAAGCTACAGTATCAAATTAAGACAAGTTTCAAACAGTGTTACACTTTAAGTAAATTTTTATATAATCTTCGATTGTCTTATCACTGCAAACAAAACAAAGGAGACACACAGTAAACAGAAACTATTTCCTTTAAAATTGCCTTTGTCTGATCTTTCACATATGTGAGAGACACAAAAAAAGAAGAAGCAGGCACATTGTCCTGGCGTTGTCTTTTTCCAATCTCTCACCGAGGAACAATGTGAGAAATGTCATTTCCAGAGGCTGGCGATGCGATGAAACATTTGCCGCCAAGAGACAGGAACAGAATGAAGATCAATACGTTTTTTGTCACGAGGCAAATCGTTTCTGACATTTGGCGGAGTGCCATGCAGGACAATTACTCAAAATGGCATTGGCCCACATTAACATACCACTACAGCAGCCGGAGTACAGGCAGGAAGTGAGAGCATCTTAATGGAGCTTTTTGTCTTCCAGGTATGAATGGCGCGTGAAAGTGGATGGATTTTAGGAAAATTTGATATATTCTCCAGTACTCGGAGTAACAGAGGTAAATAGCCATTCCCAAACCAGTTGTTTCCTGTATGTCATACCTGCAACATCACCAACATCCCACTCTGATTTTGTAATAGGCCTCCATAATTTCTGTCAAGCGTAGTGGGTGGCCACCGAAAAGCTTCATTAATTCAAATTCAAGTCACGAGACTTTAAAAGAAGGAAGAATAGAGCTCGACGACGTTGAGTGAATTGTGTGAAGCCTTCTGTGCAATATCTAAAAGAGAGATTCAACAGTAACACACAGAATAAAGTCCAAGACTGGAGAACAATGTTTAGTGCTGACTGAGCATCATGCAGCTGTCCGGCAGGCCCAGGATGTCCCTGTGATTGACTGCTGCACTCTGAAGAGCCATGACTTCTCTGACATTGCTGTGTATGGACTTTGGAGATGTCTTAGAAACAGCATAAATCCTCAAAGCTCTCTTTCTACTGATCTGAACTGAAATCGTTTGGTCAAAGGGACATTTTTTTTTAACTGTGGCAGCAGCTCAAATGAAAACCTGAAATAGACTTGACAGGCTTTGTTTTTAAAAATGTCAAAGTGCTGAGACAAATTTACCTTGAAATGTGCTCCAGTCGCACTATTGCTTTTTATAGAATCTATCATTGCTTGTGATGCAGGAGCAGTTTGTTTGGTTTTTGTATGGGTGTGCGTTCCTGAGATTGTGTTTTTTCGACAAGCTGAGAACATGCAAGAGAAGGTTGCTGAACTTGCCTCGATGCCAAAAGAGAGAGAAAAAAAAAAAAATCAAAAGGCTTACGTCTTCATATGATCTTTTGAAGCTGAGTGTTTATATACAGTGTGCGTATCCATTTTATGTTGTCCACTTAAAAATAGGCCTGCTTGGAAAATAACAAGAAATTCATAACAGTATTCTATAAAATTGGATTTGCAAAATTTCATTTCGTTTTAATGTTGGATAAGGTTGTGGCTGCGCATAAAACATGCATTATGTGCGTTGCATATTTTTCCATACATACTGTGTATTCTCTGTGAGAGGGCGTTAGTATTCATAGTCTGTTGATTTGTTTAGGGATGACTGCTTTTTTGAGTAGATGTGTAGTGGACACACACACATGCGCACACACACACACACACACACACACACACACAAGCCACCATTTTTTTATTTTTTTTTTGTTATTTGGTGTGCAAGTGTGTATGCTCTGTGCCTCAGCTACCCTGCTAAAAACCAACAGAGGGCTCTCTTATAGTCAGGGCATAGTGGTCAATGTCGCTCCTCAGCATTGTTACAAATACAAACAAACCAGTGAGAATCATCGAGGTGGGCGGTGGTATTCGAGCAGTGTCTGTGCTGTGTCTGCTCTTGGTTAGGTGGCCTGTGCAGTTCTCCAAGTACACCATCTGGGTAATGGTGGGCATCCAAGGTAGAGTTGTTGTCATTGATTTTAGTGCTTCTACAGTGCATTGCTTTAAGTTGAGGCCAGATGGTCGCTCCGTCTCATTCTGCAGCTTTTTTTTTGTTTTTGTTTTGTTGTTGTCGGAGGGAATAAGAGACTACTCCTCCTATATTCGTCCACTTTGTGCTCCTCTTTAGTCTCCCTTCTGTAATTTTTTTTTTTTTTTTCCCCTGACGTGTTTCACAACCTCTCGTCTCGTCTTGGAGCCCTTTCAGTTGATAATGCTGTGTTGTTATAATAAAGATGAAAGTGCTGGAGGATGTGTTTTTTTCTCGAAGAAGATAGCATGTGTCTATCAATAATCTGTTTGCTCGCCAACATGGAAATCACATGAAAATCAAAGCAGTAAACCAATGACTACATTGAATATGATAGTTGCTTTATGTGCTTTGTTCTGTTAACCCGGTGAGCAGCATTCTCTCTACCCAATTCATTAATTTCCCTGCATACATAGCTTTCCTCTGCATCAGATAGGGAAATTTGATCAAGTGAAAATGTGTATTTAAATGTATATTTTTTCTTGGAGCATACAGTAATGACAGATAATTAAACATTTTCGCTTTCATCTGTGGATTGATGAAGCTACTTCATCATTTGTTGTCTCCTCTCTCTTTCTCTCTCTCAGTGAGGTTATTCACTGCCTGAGAGGGATTTATTGAATAATCAATTGCTTTATCTACCTAATACTTAAAACACTTAATCAGCGCCAGTTAATCAATCTCCCTCATGATTTCGTGTTGATTTCATTTTCTTAGCTCCTCGCTCAGCCCCTACAACACCTGGTCATATGCATGTTACATTTAGCTTCCCTAAAAATCTTTGGGCAGCCATGACTGCAGACTTAATTCTTGTGTGTGAAACGGTCTGCACGTTTAAATGTAAGCTGACAAATTTGTGCACGAAGCTGTATGCAGTGTGACCACTCACAAGCTTCAGTGGGATAAATTGTGGTTTGTGGTCACCCTTTGGTTGGAGTCTGTGAACACAGAGCCACTTCAGAGGCTTTTCTTTATTCCCAGACCAGCAGCAGAGACAGACTGAGGAATTTTCATGTGATTAACTCTTCTAGCGAGCTATAGAAAGTGCACTCTCCCCGAGATCCTCCTCGCCGGGGTTTGTGCAAATGTCTCATCTGAAATGACTCAGACATATTTTAAGAGACCGCGGAAAGCTGTAATGGTACTTTGCAATTCTACTTTGAACAAAGTCAAAACCCAGAGGGCCGCTTGGATTGAGAATTACCCACAGGAGGATGCTATGGCTTGCAAAGACTAGGAAGAGGAGGGTATTTAAAAAGTTGTTTGGTGATGAAAAAGAAAAATCAGTCGAGATGTTGCACTATAGTTGTATCAAATTAAGATGGCCATCAGTTGCTGAGTGCAAATGAATTTTTCATTTTGATCTAAATTTAATCTCTCCCCAGACAGAGAGAGGAAGCAGGGAGAAGCCTGATGGTGGAGGTTTGGGTCCGGGGGGGGTTGTTGTGGTGAATACGAACAAAGGCTGGTAGAGGTCACAAAAGAACTGGATACAGGGAGAAGCTTCTTTGATGTGTAATTCCATTATCTGTTAGCGAAAGCAGAGATCGCAGGAGGAGGAATGCAGCGGTTGTTTTACCTGCGCGAACACACTCCCCTTCATCCACTTGTATAAACATGGATGGATAAATGTACTGCAAAAGGAACTGCAGAGGTCTTAGCTTCCACGGAAACACACACACACACACACACACACACACACACACACACACACACACACACACACACACACACACACACACAC
>JBBPCS010000855.1:1422512-1435873 GCA_037974645.1 Hollardia meadi | reverse complement strand
CACACACACACACACACACACACACACACACACACACACACACACACACACACACACACACACACACACACTATATAAAGTAATACTCCATCCACAACATTTTACAAAACATATGTCTGGTCTCACTGGGCCTCTTGTACACAATCCAATTCCATTCTCTCTGTCAGCACACTCACGGCTCGTCATTAGCTTCAATCTCGCTGATGAGAAACGGCAGATGTTCGTTTTGTTGAGCAGAGGGGGCCCGTCTCGGAACGTGCTGTCTTCTGTAGTCGCCTGTGATCCTGTGTAGACACTTTGGAAAGGAACATTCCACTTCCACAAACAAATATGTGCTCTCGGCGTGCTGTAGTCTGTCTTTTCTGAAGCAGAGTATGTTATTAAATTGAGGCAGGAAAAGCTAGTCAACACGTATTTAACGCATTGTGTGAGTCCAAGTCAAAATGTATTAAATAAATGGTGTGTTTACGTCTCAGACAAGGTGTAATAAATGTGAAATACTCTGAAATGTACTTGTAATGTCACTAACAAGACTTACTACTACTTACTACTTAAAGGAACTGCAGGTCACACATAATAATGATCATCCAATAATCCAAGCCACTAGGGGCTAATGGAGCGGATCTACCAGAAAGACCAACCAGTAAGATAATCCTGTGACACAGCAGGATCCTATCTATCCCCAGCTAGCTTAGCCTAGCTGCTGCTAACACACCAGATGGTGTTTTCATATCGTACAAAGTGGGTGCTCTGCAGTGAAAAGCATATGCTTCTGATGCCTATTGAAATAACTAAGGTTCGGAGTTCCATATGGCTTTAAATGTCATCTTCTTCATTCAACAAAATGAGGAAATTACCTTGCTGTTATATAGATGGTGGATGTTATTGGTTTTCATTTGTAACCATTTGGGAATGGAAAAAGAGCTTAAAGGGTAATAATAATAATAATAATAATAATAAAAACATGCTTTCTTATTTAGGAGATATTTCCAAGCTCTCTACTTACACCTTAGGGCAATGGAGGTCAATGGAAACTTGAACGTTGAAAAATTTAATTAAAATAATTTCAGTAAAATAATACACAAAACAGTTAAAACAGTTAAATGAGATCTGAAAAGATGACTGAAAAGACACAATGCTATTGAAGTTTTTACTATGCCAGTTTTTAATGCGGTGAGCACCAAGAACAAAAGGCCCTTAGTCTCATTTGTATACAGGTATGGAAGCTGAAACCCTGAAGACTGATAACAGCTCTTTAAAGAAAAAACATGAAGTCAACAAAGTGCTTCGCAGCTTTAAAATATGAGAATGCAGTGAAAGCAAAATAATAAGAAAATAACAATATACAAATCATTATGTACAGAAAAAACTATAGAAAAAAATATCATTAAACATCATTAAAAAAGAAATTAAGGAAACTATGAAGTCAAATGAAAAGCCAAGAAGTAAATAACAACAAGGTAGGTTCTTCTTAAAAGCCACAAGTGTATCAGCCACCTTGAAAATCTTTGGGAACTAAATGTTCCCAAAAAACACACAGGAAACAAACATGATCTGGTTGATACCATTAGAGGTAAGTAAAAAAAAAAAATTTAATAAGGGTGAAGCAACCTTTTAAATATCTCCACATAACTTAATGTAGCGTCGTCCATCAGAAACACCAGACTGATTGATTCGGTCCACAATCTGCAGGCCCCTGAGGGACTCGATGTCATTATAGCACGACGTGTGCTTTTTGGATTTGACAGTATTTTGAAATTCATGGCATGTCAATGTTGGCTATTTCCCTGTGAATGTTTCTGTACCAAGGCAATGAATCAAATTTCATGCTCTAGCCATTTGTCTTTATTATGTGCCCTTGTCCTTTCCATTTGACTCTCCCATCTCAGCCCTCCTCGGGGCTCTGCTGGAGAAGTCGAATAACATCAAAACAGTTCGAGAAGAAAGCTTGATCACGGGGCATTTCTCTCTTAGGGTCGTGCCAGCAATATAACATAGTTAATTAGAATGATCTTGTTGGAGGTAATTTGGTGATTACTTTTTTTTTTTTTTACATTTCAGCATGGGGCATCATTTGTCTTCACTTTTCCAGGCACACTGTACATGTTGGCAAAGCTCACACACACAGACCAGACTGCAAGTGCTGCAGCAAAAGAGACAGAGTGGTGGAGAAAGAGCGAGGGTGGTTACAAAGATGAAGCTAGGGGACTTTTATTTAGCTTGTTAATTAGCTTGAACCTTTTGATCCCAATTTTAAAACCTGCTACGTTGCAGTGCTGGCACCTTTTGTGTGTTGCCCCAAGCAAGATAAAGCAAAGCTTTATTCTATTGCCTTTCAAACACCATGGCATTCAACAGAGCAGTATTAGCTCTGCGTTAGCTTTGTCCTTATCTATTCCCAGACATTCTGTGTAAACTTGGTCACCTCTAACACCACAGTTACATATTGCTACACACATACACATTACAGCAAGGCCTTTTCTTCTCATTGCTTTTGAGCAATCAGGGGTTGACAGGAGGTATCAGCCGCAATGTTCAGGTTTAAAACCCATTTAACTTGGGCTAAGGACAATGAATGGAGGGCGACACCGGTTCATTCTGCCCTTTTAATCAAGCTCTCATTGTTATAAATGTCAGGTCTTGGTTGTGTGATTCCCTCAAATTGCTAATCCATGACTGTAGGGAGATGTGAGTGCAGGAGTGTGCGTTTAGGGGAGAGAGAGAAAGAGAGGACGTGTGAGTACGTGCATGACAAGGGAATGTATAAGGGGAGCTGGCATAGAATCCCTGGAGCGTAGGGGTAGAGAAGGAGTTACTAATCAACTGTGAGAGAGTAGGCTAGAGAAGACTCACCCCCTATTTTCCCCCGAGAGAGAAGGAGAAGGAACAAATAAGACAAACCTCTTCAGGCCAAAACCACTACAAATGATCACCAAAAATATCAGGGGTTGGGGGTGATGGGGAGGGCATATTTTCCTCCGCCTGAAACATCTTTTTTCCCCCCCTCACTCTTCCTTTTTCATCCCGGGCAGTAACGAATGCGACCGCAGGAAGTGCAGAAGACTTGGGGGTTACCTCTCGAGCCCATGTGCTCATCCCTCCACTGATGGATAGCCAGGAGGTTGAAAGCCAATGTCAATTTAGTTAACACAGCCAATACCCAGAAGATTCCACTCAGCACTCGCGCTGTGTGCAGGCAAGACAATATGGGATGGTCTCTCCCGTCTCAGCGAATGTTTTACCGGCTGACGATCTACTGTCCAGGTTGTCCCCGGAGAGCAGTGCGGTTAACCACAAAATGCTCCCCCGTGACTCATCCGAAGACAGCTTGTCTGCATGTGACCAGATTTAGATATATGGAACAAGGCAGATGTCATCATTGGCAGGGCAGGGAAGAGGAGCTGTGAGCAGTTTGAGGCTACCAGTACATTTTTTAAGTAAAGCTGTAAATGATGCTTGTATGAATTAGAGCCTCAAATGGAAAGCCAGCCAAGGTAGTAGCTAACTGTCTTGCAGGTTTTCACCTTTAATAATGATGGGTGTCACAGTAACCAAAGCTCATGTAGTTGGCAAACTAGAACACGATTGGCGCAGATCGATGTGTTTAACCAGAACTTAGTATATACTTATATATACTTATGTAAGTATATAGAGTATAATTGGATTGTATGTCATAGAGTATATATGTTTTCTCAGACATTATGAGACAAAAAAATCAGCCCGTCCCTTTTTCTTTGTCCTACTTAGTATTCATTATGTTGGTTGGACAAAGTTCAAAGGTGGTTCAAGATGCAACACACTCACACTTGTGTTTTTATGTTTCCAGAGAAATAAAGTAGATTTAAATCAGGCTAATTTTTAAATAACATCAGGCAAACTACGAGCTATGTTACTAATTACTTTTAACCAAGAGTGAAAATAATACCATGACATTGCCTGTACCAAAATGATCTGCAATCAGCAAGTATTATCTGGTTTGATGAAAAGAATCACCTGAGGTAACGCTGCAATAATCATATGCAAATTTTATGAGACATCCGCAGTATATTAGGTTGGTTATTTTCATTGGTAAAGCAAACAATGCATGTTCTCCTTGTCTGCCATTTTAGTCCCAAATGCCATCAACCATTAACATCAGATATCATCGGACGTCTTTAAAAACACATTTACAGTATCTATCTAGATTATTTTCGATATGCAGAATATTTAATTTAGTATCAGTCACCGGTGGTAGGGTGTGTGGGTATCTGCAAAACCTGAGCCTTATGTCTTGTAATTGATGCTAAATGTAATTTTACGTATAATAAATAAATAAAACAAGGGATTTTGTGAGTCAAAACACTGTAGTTCCATGTCAAGACTTAAAAATCTATTTAGAAATTTTAGAGTGCGATGCAGTTTAGAAATGTCAATATGAAAGTTCAATTAGCAATGTCACAAACTGTAAATGGGAGCAAGGTTTCTAATATCACCATAACTATCATGAAGCCATTAGAGCCTGCCCCTGACTTGCACTTCTACCATATGATGGAAATGTTCACATTTTCCCTGTTTTTGTTTTGTTTAAAAAACAAAACAAAATGCTGTTCACTCGTTTGCTCCAGACTTGCCTTTTTTGAGTGGAATTTCCAGTTACACCAAGGAGCTTTTGTTAGCTCGATTGGTACTTTTTAACAATCAGAAGATTGACCACATTTGGAATAATTGGCGTCATGGTGGCATCAAAGAATTAATGCTCGGTTAATGTCGTGCTCAGCCTCCCTCTGCACTGTTCACATATGGATCGCCTGTCTGCCACAGGGGTAATTACTTCAAATGTGGTTAGGCCCATTCCCACTATATGGAGGACACAGGCTACAATACACAATGAAAGCAGACCAATCTCTTAATGAAGCAATTTAATATAGGGCTGAAATGATTAGTGAATTCATTCATCAGTCAGTCAACATAAATCCAGTAAAAGAAGTTGACTGCTATAGTCATTCATATTATACCAAATTAAATATTGTTTTTCAGTGTTGGTCACTTTACAGCTTACAGCTGCCATTTGTTTAGGCATTTCATACATAAAATAACCATTTTATCAAAAGGAATTATTTGATTATTATTTTCATTCAAAAATACCCTATACCCATACATTCCCCAGTTCAAACGTCTCAGTTGTGAGGATTTGTGAAAGTAAATCAGTTTTTGGACTCCTGATCAGACAAAGCGTTAACGAAAGTTAAAAGTTATTTGAAGATATTATATTTTTAGAATTTAGCTAATTGTAATGAGCACTGATATTTTATAGACCAAATGATTAATTGACAAAATGACTGTCACTTTAATGAATTTAGATGAAATGAAAAAAAAGATGAAAATAATCATTAGTTGCTGCCCCAAAAGGAATCGGCATGTTAATTATTGATAAAGCGAATTGTTTACTTGCAGGCCCTACTTAAAATTATAACAGAGGGACAGTTTGATACAGAATCCAACACAAAGACTTGGAAATGTCTCAATAGAGAATTATTGTAATAATTCAGCATTCTCCTTTGTTAGATGTGCATATGTCCCTTGTACCCAGCATGATGGAAAATCTGATAGATAAGCTTTTGTTTGGGTTTTATTCACTTGCTCTTCCTCTTTTCTTACCAGACAGAAGATGTGACTCTGCTAACATATAATCATTGTGTTAATCCCTTGCACCGGTAAAATTAGAACTCCCCTTTCTCCCCCTTTCTTGACCCATACCCCTTCTTTCTCCACAACGCACTGTATTACAAGACTTACATTTCAATTTGCAAACCAATCACAGAGATCTTATGAGCTGCTGGTTGAAAAGCAATTGAGCCTCATTCAATCTTTTCCCCTCATGTTTCCAATCCATTCATGATTTTTTAAATATATTAAATGGCTTGAATAAACCGCATGCAGAACCAAAAGTTTTTCTTTCTTTTTTTCCCTCTTTTTTCACACTTTATTTGATTGCACCCACAAGCCACCTTTAACCCCATCCAGTGCTTCCCTATTCAGGTGTGCACGCTGATTTGAGAGTCAAAGATGGGAGCTGGGGGTGGAAATAACAGCACATGGAAATGGGCTGGTGATTGCCTTCCTCCCAGCATGGTGATTGAGTGATCGTACCCCTCATGCCCCTCCTTGGTGGTTGATTAGCTGTGGAGCCCTGGAGCTCCGGAGTGACACACTGGCTCATCAGACCCCGCTCAGCCTGTCAGGGACCCCCTTGATTGCACAGTGCTTCATAATTGTCCCCCATTCTGTTTTAGTGTCCGGTGTGCTGCCTCATCTTTATGTCAGGGAATGCGCCATGCAATGCACCTTTCCTGTTGCTTTTCAGAATGTACACTCTTGAAAGGTTTCCACATTCCCAAACAAAACAGGTGCAGGTCATAGCATCTAGATTCAAATTACAGGTGACAAGATGGTGATGGTCTTTGAGACATTCAATGCATATTATTCACTGTACAGCTCAATTACCCTTAAAATGTGTCATCTCACTGAGGCCTAAAAATTATACAGCAGTTGCAATGTACTGTACAATGAATGGAATATGAAAAGGTCCATTATAGATGCTGATAAAAGGAAAGCCATGCTATACTAATGTATATTGAATTGTATGGATGCAAGGATGAACTGAAGTGGCGCCTGTAGAAATACGGAACAACATTTATTTCAAGGAACCCATCCTCTTTCTTCTTCTCTTTGCCTGTCAGCACCAGCAGCTGTAAATGGGTCTGGTGCATTGACTTCTTTAGTAAGGCAATTGGAAAATAATTGCCATCATCGCATTTACAATCATTGAGTTGGTAGATATGATTGAAAGTTAAAGCAGTCAGACCGGAGAAGTCTGTAGGTTCTGGCCCAGTTTATTGATTCATACAGCCTGTGTGGTGGAACAGCCCAAGGTGTGTTACTCATCTAATCATACACTGTATTAATTATCTTTATGTCCTGGCATCAGCCTCTGGTGACACTTAAATTTCTTAAAGTTGAGACTTGTGCCCATGCCGATCAACCTGTAATACACTGGATGATACTAGTTTGAAGGAAGTCTCGGATTTGGAACTGAAATGTGTGAATGGATTCAAGGATTCAAAGCTTTATTTATAACACACAAACTCAAAAAATAAAGGATAAAAAAAATAAAGATGAAAGTTAGAAATACATGTAAACATGTAAAATATATCACAATGTTAAGGCAAACTAAACAAGTACATTTTGTACATACTCGAGTGCTAATGTGCAAATGGCAGTGCACAAGGATTCACACAGGATATTCTACAAGACAAGGCCAAAAAGTCAGAGGACAGACTTGACCATCCTAATGCATGTCTGCGCTGCGTTCTGGCTTTACCACCACCGCCGGAGCTGCTCGCGGGCATTGAGAATATATTTTACCACTTAAACAATTTGTCATATTATGCAGAAAGTGAAAAAAACGAGGTGCAGTGAAGGTATACTGTAGAAGCAATGGACATTTTATTTATCCAGCATGAACCAAATTATGCAGCAGTTCAAAAACAGAAAACAGATTCATTCAGATTAATGGGAAAAAGACCAGGCTCTGCATCGAAAAATCTCCAACTACAACTCGATGTGTCATTTCAAATTTGATGCCGATGTGGCTGACATTCGAACTTGTTTTTTCAGACCCGGCGGGCACATAAAAACGTCAGGTTTTTTCCATCGGAGTCTTCACTTGTTTGTTCATAAAACTCTTTCAAATACTCAAAAGAACTGGCTTCAGCAGTATCAGTAGCTGCGTCTGAATCGCTAGCACTAGCACTAGCCATGCTGAGCTGTCATGTGCTGTAAAAGTGTTGTAAAATGTGAGCGGCGTTCACTCTCGCTCACGTTCATCATTCGTAAACTAATCCATTCAGTTCACCGTTCACCAAAAATATGAACGTGTTCAATGAACGCGTTCATGCACAACACTGTTCTAGACAATGCTCATAATTCCACCAGCTGCGCCATGGCTTGTTTCAGAATTGTCCAAGTAGCAGCTCTCCACTCTGGTCCATGGAGAATACACGCCAAGTCTATTTTTGACAGAAGATGCATCAAGCTGCACAGAGCAGATCGAGTCAGGCAGGAAGTCAGACACAGGAACGACATGGAGAATCTGGTCAATTTTCAAAATAAAACACCCTATGCAGACTCCGGATCTTGTTTCACATCTCAGAACAGACAAAAAAAGAAACCATTTAACTGCATAACCTACTCACCTATGGTAGAAGCACAAAAATCAAGGAAATATGAGGGAAAAAACACAATCTGAGGAAGTCAACAAAATCAGTCAGGCATGGCAGTCCTTCTGAACTGCTCCCGGTGGGGTATGAAGCCGTGTGTAGGACGGAACAAAACAGCGTTGGACATGCAACGTTACAGAAAGGTACCCGGTGGAATCAAGGGGTGAGGGAAGAAGATTTTCTCTGTGAGTCTCTCTGTGTTGGACTTATGGCTATAGAGATGTTTGCTGTATTTGTAGGGTAGTGTATGCAAGTCCTGCAGAGTTGGGAGTGGAGATCGAATGGTATGATCAGCCGAGTCAACCAGTCTCTGTAGGGCTCTACGGTCCTTAGCAGTGCAATTCCCATACTGGGAAGGTCAGGATGGCTTTCACAGCACCAGAGTAGAAGGTCTTTAGAAGTCCCTGAGAACGTTTCTTTTGCTGGCTGAGGTGGTAATGTTACTTCTCTCCAAGATGTCAGATGAGATGACATGCGTGGATCATGTCAGATTCTTAATGAAGGCCTTCTCATCATTGGCGCTCCAGTCCAACACTATTGTATCATCTGCAAACTTGATGATGGTATTGGAGCTGTTCCTTGCTACACAGTTGTGCATGTATAGGGAGTACAGCAGGGTGCTAAGTACACAACCTTGGGGGATACCCATTTATTATTTTTGTCTTTGATGAATGGCCCAGCAGGACTGCCATGTCATTTCCACTCATCAGATCCAGCAGCTGCTTTTCACTCAACCAAGACACATGAAATGACATCTCTCTGCTGATTTGGCCCCTAGAAGCCATTCCTCGTGTTCAAGGCACACACAGCACCTACAGAATAAAACTTCAAATGTAAAAGACAAGCTTCATGTTTCATACAATAGCTCAACCACTGTTTGTGATGTGTGCAATTGCATTTAACTGCAGCCACAGGCTTATTCATGTCAACTCACCAAATGGGCTTTTTTCCCTGTTCTCAAGCTTTGGATAAAACCAAGCACTAGTATACAGTATTTGTTGGTGTATTTCCATCTTTGATTCTTATTATCCCTCATGCCAGACATAAAAGTAATATTTTGATGGCTTACGTTTACATTGGCTTTTTCCTGCTCCTCTTGTTTTGTATAATAATCTATATACTTTGGCGCAATTACCCTTTTCATCTATTAGCAGTGATTTCACCTGCTACACGTTTACTGGTCTTGGAGCATAAAACATGACCTTTCAGTGTCAGTGTCAGCCTTGTACAGGGTGATAGACTTTAGAGTGCTGAAGGAGACTTGTTTTGAAAACTTAATCCATCATCATATTCAGCTCAAGCATTTACATAAGAAGTAGAGGGTTGTAGTGGATGAATGGCTTGTAGTAACATTACACATTTGTTCAGTCAGGAAATGAGTCAAAGTGTTTGCGGTGCGTCAGAAGGGAAGCCTCTGAGAAAATATTAGCTTTGTCGAGGTTCCCTGAAGAGTACAGTAACCAGGGTAAAAATGACATGTTGGTTTTTACAAGTTCTCCTCGGTTGTCTGTGTCTGTATCTGTCTGTGTTCAACAAAAAAATAATGGATACAGTAAGTGATTGTAAGTAAGTGTTGCACAAAATGGCTGTAGAACTTATTCTGTATATTTTTTTTTTCCTATTTTAGCTGATTGAGGTCACATTAGTGATGCATGGGAGTCAATTTAACAGCATTATGCTATTTAATTTGCAGGGAAAGCATTAGAGCACACCTTTGTGATCTCAGAGCCCCTTTTTATTGTATATTATAGCATATTATTATATACACCACGGATTATTGTCAGAGCATTTTCAGAATTGCTGTTCATACGAAGACGTTGAGCTTGAGTGTGCTGATAGCTGCTGATCAATCTAAACTTTTGCAAATTCTGTTTCAGTCAAGCGAATTGAGGGTTAACTTTTACCTTAAGTGCCCCACATTGTGAAATGTCAACCAAAGGGAATGAGGGGAACACCTGGGGAACTTCCTGCAAATCCAAATAACACAAATCATACCTTTTCACTTTATCACAAACTGGGACAGAAGAGCAGTGCTGTCAGGGCCTTATCACATCAACAAAGGTCAGCATCCCTTTTAGTCTGTGTTGGTGAACAATACTTAGTAAGGTTGGGTATTAAAACTTGGTATATGTTCTTTAAGAACTGGAGATAAATAAACACATGTGCTTTTTTTCCCCTTACATTTACCGATTCCTTGTAGAGTATGGCAGTTCATCTTAATCAAATAGGTGGTGCTGGAAGCTTGGTGACATAGTAACGACTTGCATATGTCATGCAGTGAAACTTTATAAAAAAAATTAAAGCTCTATCATCGTTGCTTCTAATTTGGCAAAGGAACTTTGGCAAAGGAGCTGATATGATTGCTTGCTCCATTTTGGACTCTCCAGTTTTATCTATTCCCACAAGGGTCCGAACAATCATGACAATTTACAGTTGCCCAACGGCGCAAATTCACATGTCAAAGTTCACCAAACTTGACTGATATATGAAAGCACTGCTTAAATTTACTTTGCCTCCAAGAGTAAATCTGCTGATGCATGGAATTTTGGAATGCTGGTGTAACTGAGTCCTAAGAGGTGTTGCTTATTTTGGTAACATGTTGTAAATTTAATGTTTTCATGCAAACTGCAGTAAGTGCCACATGCCGCATTCAACTCAACGAATCAGCTCACTGTGGGTGTTGCTACTGTATTATTCCTCCTATGTGGATGTATTTTATACAAACTAAAGTGTAAGCAGTCACATCGATGACTAAGGCAACAACAAGCTGTGGCAGGAAGCACTGTGTTGTGTTAACATATGCTCAACTGCACCAGACCTCATTACAGCTCTGAGCAGAGCAGATGCAAAAACATTAAGTCTGCTTCCTCTAGAAATGTTGCTCAGTTGTTGATGGGTATTAGTAGACATTTACTCATGATATGATAGGAAAATCAAATCAAAATATCTTGTTATTTTTATCAAATGGACTGCACAAAAATAAATGTGGTTTGTGATTTAAACATTTTGTAAGATTTTTTTTTATGGCTCAAATACAATTCTATAACAATCAGGACTCAATACAAACTCAAACTGATAAGGACGGTAAGAGGTGTTGCTCAGCTTTTCAACATGTCGGATGTTTGATGTATTTGCCTAAATTCATTCATGCCGTTTCAGCATGGCAAAAATATTGGAAGGTTTATCACCTACTGATGGAACAGGATGTCCACCTTTACTGTATTCCTCCTTCATGGGCTGAATAATATGTAGCACCTTGAAAAGCTGCATGCCTTCCTGGTAATGTGTCACTGCTGGAGACAGATACACTACCCTGAGTTCAAAGTAAGGCATGTCATTTTGTTGACAAGCTGTGGCTGGGTGCCTGTGACCATGCTTGCGCCTGGGAAGACATGCAATTCCGTATTCTCTGTCAGGAAAATCAGCATAGTGAGAGAGAGAGTCTGTCAGTGCTGTGTGCTCAGATCACTTAACTGGAGAATCTAGATGTGGCTGAAGATCAAAGACCAAATAATGATGGGGCTGATGCACTTTTTAAAACATAAATAGTTGCTTATACACATACTGATATTACAGACGCAGTGAAGAAGATGCTTGTTTGAAATTGCATTCCTTATAAAACATTTACAGAGCCTTTTAAAAAAATATTATTATATCACAAATGTCACTCATTTACAATCACATTACTTGATTTGACATGCAGGAAGAGCTAGCAAGTGATTCATGTTCTAGCTCTGGTAATATTGTACACAAATGATAACTAACTTTACTATATACCTGAAACTTGCTAACATTTTTTTAATCATTGTTTCATGTTTGTCCTCTTGCTTGTTCTCTACTGCCTCCTGAAGTTGGCAGGAGTATGTGTTGCGTTGTTACCACACTGCACAAAATTAAACATTGCTCTATAGCACCAATAGTGGTCAAAAACTCTACAGACTACCTTTAATTGGTTGCTCCAAAGACTTTCTATGTTTGTGTGTTTTTTTAATAATGTTTGCAGAGCTATTTAGAAAAAAAAAAAAAAAGTATATATTTTTTACTAGCACAAAATAGCTCTAGAAGGCACGTGTTAGTTCAGGGCCTTGCCTAAGGGAACCTTTATTGTGTTTTTTTGCAAGTGAGATAAGAACTCCTTCAGGCTACATCAGTGATGCAAACCCACTTGGCTGACCTCGTCTCCAAGCGTTAAGCCACATGAATGTTGAGCAGCAAAGCAGTGCTTGGTGGTGATAGTGTGCATTACGGCCTTGCCCCTTCCAATGCTAAAGGTCAATGTTGATGCACATACAGTTTTGCCCTGCCTAGTTTCTCCAGACAACATTTTAATTTCATAAACTCTCTGGAGCTACAGGGAATGTGGGAATCAATAGGGGTTGCTGTTGGCATGAAGGCATTGTGATTAAATTGTCCAGAGGTTTGATGCACCACATGTTTTGTGTGCACACACTTCAGGTCAGGAAAATGTGGAAGCCATTTGTTTTCTGCATTGAATTTGGTACAGGAGTGGGAAGTCAGCACTGTGGCTACTGGTTATTAACTTGGTGTGAGTCTTATTTCCCACCCGTTGAAGCCTCTTTCAGTTTCAACCCTCCTGGTGCTTTTTCATCCTGTGCATATCCAGCGTGTAAACATTATCTCTTGAACATATTTATTATTAAAGCATAATTACACCCACTCTTTCAGTCTGCATGTCTCCACCGAACACACAATTTGGAGAAATGACCTTCAATTAAATTTCTGCCAGAGCGATGTCAATGTATCTCCAAATGTAATCAGGGCAGAGTTTGCTCAAATATAAGCTGAAAGTGAAACTGCTCTTCACTCCAGCTTCTCCTTAATTATCAAAGGGGTTTGCATGACATTCCCTCTCATATCACCTCATGGTTGTCATGCTCTTTGACGGGGTTTAATTGAAAAAGGGTGTCTGTAAATTTCTTACCAAGTTCATGATCAGCATTGATCATAGAGTGTGTTGATGTGAAGTGAAACTTGTCCAAAGATTACACTTTACACAAATACCAGTCTTTATTAGTTAGTCTCTCTCTCTCTCTCTCTCTCTCTCTCTCTCTCTCTCTCTCTCTCTCTCTCTCTCTCTCTCTC
>JBBPCS010000855.1:1378253-1420753 GCA_037974645.1 Hollardia meadi | reverse complement strand
CTACCTCCTGCTCCAGCTGTTCCAGGCGTTTACTTGAAATCTTGAGCTCCTCCAGGTTGCGTTGGAGGGTTTGATTCTCAGTCTCCACCTCTTGCAGCTCTGCCTCCAACTGCTGGATCTTCTTGCTGCTGTTCTCTAAAGCCTTCTGGAGGCGCTGGTTCTCTGTATCCAAACCCTGGTAACTCACCTGTGAGAGGAAAGCCAGATATTAAATCATCCATGAACTAGGTGTGCTGCTCCATGATGCCATTATACGCCAAATCCCCTGTAACTTACCTGTGAAAATATTTGTTGCCGATAATAAATTACAAACATCTATACAGTAAGGTGCCTTCAACTCTACATCTGGTCTGTACAACCTTATGTAGTCTGCATTTTATTTTCTCAAAGAAAGCTTATTGCCACACATGGTAGCATTTTAGCTGCATCTCACTGCTCTCTAGTCACAGAAGTACCTGATGTATGAAGATTTACCTCTAATCTCTCCGTCTTCTTGGAAGAGGCTTTGAGCAGTTCCAGGGTGCGCTTCATCTGGCTCCTCTCGCTCTCCAGCTCCCTGTTCTCTGCTTCCAGCTGAGCTGCTTTAGCGCCTGCTGACCGGAGACTCTCAGCCGAGCGCCGAAGCTGCAGGTTCTCTTCCTCCAGCTGAGAGTTCTCTTTCTCTAGAGCCTCCAGCTGGAAGGCCATGTTCTTCAGAGCGTCCAGCTTCTTCTTCAGACGACGACCCTCTGCCTCCAGCTCACTGTTCTCCTTCTCCAAAGAAGACACCTACACACACATAAGTGATGAATGAAGATGAGGTGTTGTGTAATGGCAGCCTAAACCTCTCTACTTTATTTAATGCTGCTGGCATAGCTTCAAATATATTATTAGATCATGTTTTAATGTTTAATATATACATAGTGGTTAACCAAGAAGAACAAAGCCAAATAGTAATATTTCTCATGTTAAATATATAATATAAACGGTTATTAACTGCTACTTTAACTTAAATGGACAATAACCAATATTCCACTCATTTAATCTGATGACAAGAAATGTACTCAAGTACAACCACATGGGAAAACTGTCACAGACTGACTAATGCAGCCTTCAGACACACCGGCATCTCAAAATACAGACCAGGCAGAAATCTAAATGCACCAGACCTTTTCACAGGTGATTCCAAGACTGGCAACTCTCTTCTGAAGACTCTCATTGTCCCTTTCCAGCTTCTGCATCTGAATCTCCAACTCCTCTGCTCTTTCACCTTTTTCCTTCATCACTTCAAGCTCTTTACCTGCATAAAAAAGACGAACAGCCAGAATTTTGATCCTGTGAATTCAAAATGAAAAAAAAAACCAAGAAATTTGATGTATAGTAAAGGAAGCCAGAAATTAAAAGGTAGCTTATATCAACGGACACCGCAGAAAAACCGTGCTGGATCATAACAAATAAAATTCTGATTAATAGCACTGCAGAAACGATTAGTGCATCTCACCATTAAGAGATACACTGTGCATATTTATGCGCAAGTCACAGCAGCTCAACGTCATTGATTATTGAAATCTCTTCACATTTGGACAGGATCGGTCAGGAACAAATATTAGGCTAATTAATGGTCACTCACACAGTACAGGTTCATACAGGAAAATTGTTTGGAATAAAGCAGCAGTCATCCTGAAAAATCCTGAACTCCATCAGAGCTGTCCTCTAAAAATAATCATTTCAGTAGCCAAAAGTTTGATTCGTTTTTCTCTGGAGAGTTAATAGTTATTGTAAACACTCATAAATCAATACAACATGCAATACAGAATTCACCTCAAAAGCTTAAAGCAATATAGCCTATAGGGACCAGTAAGGGTGCAGTGAAATGTCCATCTGAAAAAATTATTTGTGTCGGGTGGGTGGCGTCTGGATGATTTATGCATACATGCAGCTTCAGATGACATCAGAGCCAATCCACACACAAAACAACCCACCCACATTTATTACAATCACAATTTACAAGATTCAAACTAAATAAAACATCACTTACGTAATTGTTTCCTTTCAAACTCCATCTTATTGAGTTTGGCCGTTGTCTCGCAGATAGACTCGTGAAGAACGCGATTCTCTTTCTCCACATCCTTGACCCGGGCCTCGGCACCAACCTGGCACCGCTGACGCAGGGATGAGACCGTCTGACCCAGGTGCTTGTTCTCCTGCTCCAGACCCTTCAGCTGAAGACGAGACATTAAGTTTTAATGATGACCTGGGGTCAAGTTTAACATGAGAGATTTACTCATCAACCTCAGAGCAATAAGCTGTATGGAACTTCATTGTTCTGTGTCCTATATGTCCTCTGTGTCCTATATGAAACGATTGCAGCTTGATGTAATGAGACTGGTTGTAAGAGCTAGTGCTTGAAGAAATATTTATGAAATGAAAAGGAAGCCCCTGCTTTTAATTTCCATTTAGTTTTAGATGAAAAATACATTTCAAAAATAAGGAGCAGGATTAAAATGTAGAAACACAAAATTTACAAGGATTACACAAAATTACTGTTGGTTTAATTATTATATATGCAACTGGACAGAATTACCCACAGTATTCATTGAGTTGTGTTTTCTCTCCTTTTGTAGCTCATTAATGTCGGATTTTACAAATCAGATGGTTTAACTAATCAAAGGGGTTAGATTTGGGTCTAACAGCTATAAAGTCCCTGCAGATATACAGCGAGCGATTGTATCTGGGCCACAGAGTTCCAGAAATCTGTGAAGTCAATAAAACATAGTGGTAGTTTTTTTAGCCAAATGTGAGCCAGTTGCACAAGAGTCCCCTCAAGAAAAACTGTGTAGACTTAAGTAAATTACACATGGTGTTTTCTTGGAGTTTCCTGGAATGAAAATCAATGATGGCTTTGTAGATAGAGCAGCATGTATGACGCACTGCCTAAAAGCCCTGTTTGTATAACTGTATTAAGGCATCTGACTATATGCTTGTCCAGAATACAGGCTAAAACGTTAACTATATTTCAAAGTACATGAGTGCTTGATGTGATTTAAGTTATTCTCAGAAAAGTCTGTCTCTATGACATATTTGCTTAACTGCCCTAACTTGTTTTGCCATCTCAAACACAATGGGCCTAATCAGATGCAACAGTCTGCAGAAATGTGAGATACAAGCAATTTTTACAGACAAGATTTAATGCCCCTAAATACTTTCTACATCAAGAATAAGTTATTTCAAATGAGGCCCATATGGTTTAGGGATAAACTTCTATGTGTCTGTGTGTGTACCTGTCTCTCTGAGTTTTCTCGAAGCGTTTCCAGAGTCTTCTCTAGTAAAGCCTTCTCCTTCATCAGGTCAGTACTGAGTGACTCTGCGTTGCGGAGCGACACTCGGTCTGCTGCCAGTTCACTGTCCAGCTGCTCCAACTGTAAATAATTATTAATAACATCTTAAAATGTCCTCTTAAATGGGTTTTAATGTTTTCTCTGTAATAAGTGTCAAATACTTTTTATATGCCATTCAGGGTTGTTTTCCCCTTCAGTTACAGATATCTTGATTCACTTTAGATTTTCTTGCACTACATCCCATGCTGCACCATCACCTGTATTGTGGTTATATTGTTGTCAACGTATCACAGTGCAAGTTACAGTGTGATTCCTAGTCACAAAGAAACTGGTGCAATTATTAATCCATGATACAAACATATAATACATCACCTATTTCGGTCACAACTTTGCAGATAAACACACCAGTTAAACACACACAGGCAGATACAGATAAATGAGACAATATCTGTTGTTCAACTCTACCAGCAGTTGCATTCAAATTTTAATGCGTTTCGGCTTTAGACCTCAGTCACTCAGGAATACATTTTTCACTTTGGATTTTCTCTTTGTGAAAGAAAAACACAATTTCATGCATTTTATTAAGAGGGCATGCAGAGAGAGATGAGCTTATATTTCAGAAAATAGCTGAGCGACTTCTCTTAGCAAAGGGCACTCAAGTGTCAAAGACTGGAAAAGGAAAGGCAATGCAGGGCTGCCTGGATTTACAGCTTTGCTTTCATCCTCCTATCCACCCCTCTCCATACTTTCTCCTCCTTTCTCAGTCACTGAGTAAAAAGGTCTAAAGCCAAGTGTTAGGGTGATATACTGTGGAGGAGTGCTAGTCCAACATGCTAATCTTGGTGGTGACCCTGATGAGGGGCAGAACATTGAACTGAAATTCCAATTCCAAGGCAGCAAAGTGTCTTGAGACTGCGTGGTCAATCTCTCTATAGCATACCTGAATACTGAGACATCTCACAGAAGTTAAATACCTTTTTAGTTACTGCATGTACTACCAGTATGTTCTAGCCTACAGAGGGAAACTGTCTAACATAACATAAGTAAGCACAACTTAATTCTACATATAATCTGAACAAAACTTATTTTACTTGAAAATAGATGACAAATGACATGAGGAAGTTTTAGGAGTATATCTGCGTGTAATTTTGCCATTGAGTTATTAAAAAGAAGAAGAAAGAAGACATATGAAATTGTTTAGAAGTGTCAACCTAACCCTTAGCCAACCACTCAAAACCCCTTCAATACACAGTCCATTACTTACTTTCTGGTTCAGTCTCTGGTTTTCTTGGTTGACTTTGGACAGTTTTGCCACCGTGTCCTGACTGGCTGCTCCTCTGAGCTCCTCCACAGTCTTCAGCAAAGTCTGGTTGTCTTTCTCTAGCTTCAACAGGCGGCTCGAGGTCAGCTCATTCACCTCCTCTCCTAGAGACTTCTGAGGAACTGAATTAATGGGCAGCAAGAAAATGTGGATTATATATAAACGTTTTAACAAATACATACTGTGTATAAAACTGTTTAGAATCTTAGTGTTCCAAATTACAATAAGTCCATTAAAAATTAAATACACCGCTCTAGGGTAAAACCTTGCACATCTTAAAGCTTTTTAAGTGCTTTTTTAACAAACAACCTGCCCCTGACACACACAAAGTCTTTATCCAGATCCCTGGCTAGTTAAACCTCTTAACAGCTTTTATAATCCAAACGCACAGATTATCCTCCAAGAGCCAGTGAATATTAATTACAGTTCTTATCCAAGTGGAAAGAAAACCCAGTGGAGGTTGGCAAATGCAGAGGGGCGATGGGGATGAGGTCAGGGCAAAGAGCCAATGACCAAAGCCTGGTCTGTTTGTTGTCAGAAGCCCTCAACCTGGTCAACTCAGGTGTTCTATTTTTTATTCTAGCTGCCAATCAACATAGAGAAATTTTGTCTTTTTCTCTGGTTTTAAAAGTATCTAAAGGATCCTTGGTTCGATCTTCTTACCTTCAGTCAATTCTGGTGTCTTGGATAGTTGCTCCAGCTCCCAACCCAAGTGCAGGGACTCATCCATGCTCTGTTTCTGGGCCATCTCAAGCACAAGATTCTCCTCCAACAGCTCCTCCATACGCTTACGGTCCATGTCCCGCTCCTGGAGATAACAGAGAGACAAGGAGATAGATGGTGTGTTGAGAAAAACATATCCTTAACACAAAACAGAAGGTCTCTGCACTGAAACTCTGATCCATAAATACACCATCTTACCATTTCCAGGTCATGAATCTTGGATTTGAGCTGCAGATTCTCCTTCTCCAGGAGGTGCAGTTTGTCAGACCGGGTCCGGCTAGCATCCAACTGCTCCTCCAACATTGCCTTAGTCTCCAACAGGACCTGGTTGTCTTCCTTCAGCTCCTACAGAAACCACCACATCAGCAGAGAACACAAGTTAAGCAACAAACCATAAACATTAGCAGCTAGTACAAAATTGTTTTGGAGATGTCCTCCAATGTTGTTATTATTTTTTTAAATAGTATTACTAGAATCAGCAGTGACAGTATTATTAGTAACTGAGTTAACTGTATGCACAGCAGATGGTGTATAATGCCGTGTAGCAGTAATACCCATATATTATTAGGTTCAGAAAGTTTTAACAGTATGTTTTAAATCTCATTCTTTACATGTCGCTCAAGGGTAAAGGCAAGAAATTCATTTTGTGCTCTTGTCTACACTGCACCCAAACACTGTGACTTTGTCTTACATTAATCACTTAAACATGCTCCACCTTTTTTAACCCCTAAAGTCTTAAGTTTCTTCTATACATGCATGTATGCATTGTAGAAAGTTGAGCTTTTAATTCATTCAATTTGTCTATAATGATGTATTCAGTTGGATATAAAGTTTAGATTAAATGAATGCATTGTAAGCAAACAAAAATACTTCCTCCTGTAACCCAAATACATCAATGTTTATAATTAAAAGCTACTACTTGTGCTGTATTTATGATTTAAGTGAAAACCACTTGGATCATGTGAACACTGCATCATGACATTATGCAGTATGGACAGTTGTTGGGGTTTTGCATATCGGTCAGATGTTGCTTGTGTGATGTTCACATGACTAGTTTGGACTAATATTATTAAGACCAATTTATTTTTTAATTGACAGCTCGTTTCTTTAATGCCAGATAAATGATGCTCAAATACTCCAGAAGTGTCAAACAACAAATCATGTCTTCTTGGCTTGATGTAACGCTCGGTCTGCGTGCAGTTGTGTACCTCGACTCTGGCCTTGTAAAACTCAATGTCGTGCAGTCTCTCCTTGTATCGGCTCAGTTCACTCTCCAGTTTGTCAACACGGATCGCTTTTTCTCGGAGCGCATCCAGCTCGTCGCGGTAGGCCCGAGCTGACCGAGCGTCCGACAGCAACTGGTAGCTCTGCAGGGGTCGACACAAAAATATAGAGCTTGAATATGTGGAAATAAGTATTCTGAAAATATTTCCAAAAAAGACTCAATTTCATGAACAAAGATGTAAACCGATATACAATCATGAGTCAAAACAGTTTTCAGTAGATTCAGTTACTCGAATCTTGTATGACTTGCAGATAACCTATAAATAACTAACAGTCTTGTCCATTAAAGAACAGAACAAACTCCACAATAGTAATTATCTCAAACATGCATCCACACATACGAAATCTGTCCTACATGCCCT
The DNA here is from genome assembly GCA_037974645.1 of Hollardia meadi. NCBI lineage: Eukaryota > Metazoa > Chordata > Actinopteri > Tetraodontiformes > Triacanthodidae > Hollardia > Hollardia meadi. The sequence goes on along the minus strand of JBBPCS010000855.1, from coordinate 1,413,746 downwards.
GAACTCATTCACCCTGTTTACAGCATTCAGTCTGTTAGCCAGTCAGTCTGCCGCCCACTCCAAATCAAAAGCCATGTGAGGCTGTTGCTACACTAAAGATAGCTCTAATAGCCCCTAATGAGCTAAGTCACTAGCTAGCTGATTAAAGCCTGGCAGCATTGCAGATACAAAGTACTTAGAAAGAGGAGGGAACAGCAGGTGAAGGGGAGATGAAGTCATGTAAATGTTAGTGTGCATGTAGGTGGTCACTGTGACTTGTGGTGTTACCTCTTGCTGAAGCCTTTTGAGCTCCACTTCCATGTTCTCAAGTTCCTGCCTGGTGTCCAAAAGCTGCTCACTCTTCTCCTCTCTGAAAAAGAGATGAAGAAGGAGAGGAGTTAAACAAGGAGTTTTAAATGGAGTAAGTCAGAGGATGCAATCTAAAGAGGAAGGACAGGAGGTAGAGAAAAGATACAGGTTTCTCTGTAGGAAAAGAAAGTTGAAAGAAAAAAAAAAGTTGAGGCCATGCATCAAAATTGATGTGCTAAGTGTGCGTGCATGTATGTATCCATTCAGAAGGAAATTCCTTTAGGGCTGTTTCCATTTCAGAGCTTGCATCTAAATTCTGACTAAATAGCCTGACCACCTTAACTTCAATATTTTAGTTTCAGTAGCTGTTTCAATAGCATTAATGCATAGCATAAGCAACACCCCATTGAGCATAAGAGAGCTTTTTTGGCAAGTTAGAAAAATCAACAACTTTCATGTTGATTTCAAGACATCAATCAGCCCACTAACTTATTTTCCTCAGTAAAAATAGCCTATTGTGCCTGGTGTATTTGAGCTGTGGTGGTCAGGTGACAATGTCTTTCCTATGTCTGTGCCTTGAATTCAGCTACAAATATAACTGCCTCTTTCCACTGGCCACCACACTCAACATAACACACAATGACAAACAGATAGGGCAAAGACAGCAGTCAAAAACAACTGAAAAAAGTTAGTTCCCTGTAACCATTTCAGTGGTCAAAATAAATAAGCCCTTGAGGCTCAAACCCCTCATCTTCCTTTATTCTGGAGAAACTACTCCAACAAATAAGATTAAAGAGGGAGAGAACAAATATTTACATCTGGTTGTGCAAGTGGCGCAAAACATAGAATTAAATTTCTAATTCTTTTAACCTCAATAGTAGGGTCTTGCCATCTGCTATCTAACACTCTTCTGTATAATTTGTTAGAGTGACAGTGAAATAGGGCATTCTGACATTGCTGACTGTGTGAGCCAGTCTCCTACCATAGAGCGAGAATGTGTCACACTGCTTTGAAGGAAAATGACTGCATTCTTGAGATGCTGTGCATGCGTGCATGCGTATGCATGAAACCGCTCCACTGAACATCTGATGGCCTATTTGATTACAGTTTTCTGGAGTCTCGCAGTGCATCTTAACAAGGAAAAGGCATCCTTTTCATGCTCTACCATTTATCTCCTCCCTTCCTCCCACAGCCAATGTTATTTGGGAAGTTGAAGTTGATATGCAGGCAGGATATTTACCCATTTCTGTTTTGTTTCATCAGTTAACCAACCCCCCCCCCCCCCCAATCTCCTGCAGCCCCTCCCTGTGCCCCCACAACTCCCCTTCTCCAAATCACAAACACCTGTCAACTCTAGCATCGCAGATTAGCTTTGGGCTTATATTATGGAAGCAGCCGACTCTGCTGCTTATGTTAATGGTTTAACACGCGTTGCATCTGTGCAATTTAAAACACTGCACTGCTATATTTGAAAAGCCAAAAGAACAACTGCAACCTTTATTCCTCACCTTTGTCTACACAATACACCACACATAATCTCATATACTGCATATACTGTAAACACAACTTTTGTGGTAAACATTACCCAACATTTTCTCCGTAATATTTTGAACTGTTTCTTAACTAAAATCGTATGTCAAAGAACAGGGGAATATGACTGGATCTTAAAGATGTCTGTTAAGCCTTAACACAAACCTTACTGACCTTCAGCATTCAATTCTACAATAAACAAATAATGCAATTTATATGTAATGCAATCAGTCTATAACAATATGTGCACATTTAGTTGGTTATAACTTCTTCCAGTGTAACAGAACATTGCCGGCTTTCTGAATGAGTAAGTTAGAATCTGTAGTAGTGAATGATCTACTGACATTCAAGTTTAATTGGCTGGTTGACCCAAAACTCTTTACATTAGTCATAGTAAATGGGTGATGAGTTTCCATTTCTACAATTCCATTTCTCAATTCAGTATGTTTCAGTGTTTGTCTGAGCTTGAACAGGAGGAGAAAAATTAGCCAAGACCCAGTAGCCTTACAAGAAATATTAACAAACAGACTGCTGTGGGAACACTGAACCATACCCCTGGCTCTGACCTGGTCTCCTTCACACACATACACACGCACACGCACAGACAGTGGAAACGCACATCTACATTTGTTTGCAGACACATGTGCACGCACGCAGACACAACAAACGTTCCTATTCTGCCTTAGAGAAGAAACTTCAACCACGTGACCAGACTACATCAGCAGACAGATTTGAAGCCCTTTTTGTTCTTTATCAAATCACATGACAATATTTTTCTATCAAAGACACAGCAACAAAGAATGTTACAGCAACCAACAAACAAAATAACTCACTGGATTGTCAGATGTTGTTCTGTCCTATTTAGGTCTACAGAAGAAAGTGTCATTATGTAGGTCAAGGAGAAATAAGAGAAATGTCTCTGCTGAATGCCAGACCTTTTCAGCACCAGAACCACATTGAATGAGTTTAGGCTCACTCAAGGAGAGACACTTTTTATTCTTTACATGTGACCAGGAAAAAGGCAATCTGCACTCCATTCTGAGTTACAACCAGTGGTTAAAAATACATAATTCTTGTTTGCATTTAGCCAGTACACATGCCATTGTTGATTTGACATAAGGAGACAAAACAATATCTCTTGCAGAATGCAGGAGATGATTTCTACAGTATTCACATACTGTATGACCTAAGGCCTCTACATCATTAGGACTCATTTGAATATATATTTTACTTTTAAATTATTTATTCTCACATTATTTCTCTACAAAAACAGTGTGGGGGGGACAGCAAGCTTTACATGAGAAAGCCTGCAATCAGTCACTGTTTAGAGTTAAACTGAAATTTATTTGCAAACAGCTCTAAATGGCAGATGGTTTTGGCATGTCAGATGTGGGGTTTTTTAAATATTTGAGCAGTTCTGACAAAGCGCTTACTTAATATTTATTAAACCAAGGAGCACTCATGCTGTTAAAGTGATGGACTTCTAGTCTGGAAATCAGATTGACTCAAGTGTGCAAATGATTCCCTTGAAGTAGGAGCTACACGTTGTCTGAATTGACAGATCGTCATTAAAATTTAAACCAAGATTAGTTTCAGTGGGGGCTTTATCTCGAAAACAATGTGTAAAAGAAAGTCAGACTATGAACTATTCAACACCTCTTAACCGTCTTCCAACAAAACAATTCCTGTCAAAGCATTCAGTAACAACACCAACCTCATGACACCAGTCAGTCTGTTAAATGTTATGTTTGTGCTACATTGAAATACTTCCCCTTATCAGAAGGGACTCCTTTTCTTTTGCCTGATTTGTGGTGACCATTAAGTCTTTGTCTGGCAAGGGATTATAGCACTTTAAAAAGGAAGTTCTATAATTCATAAGCAGAAGTTAAAAGGCCTCACCAAGGTTTATGAGACAAGGTTTACTCATGTGAATGTGTTTGTGTGATGCAGTGCAACCAGTCAGTCTCCAAACAGCTAAAAACACCAACCAATGCCAAACATTGGGTGCCCCTGCAGCTTAAAGGTTAAGATGCCAACCGGAATCTGCAACTTCCCTGAGGCCTCCATTTCATTTCTCTATCTCCCTCATTTCCTCAGGTCTCCACTACTGCTGTCAAATGAAGGCTAATAAAATACTACATAATTAACTATGCCAAAAAAAAGTTGAAGGACAATGTTACAGTCCTGATATTGGGACATCTTCAAAACATTTAATAATTTTCAAAATCAAATTCATGATGGAGAAATCCCACAACCAGTGTGCATAGGTGCAGTAGCCTGTACTTCAATACACTGATGGCAGAAGCCTCGAGTCCAAACCACGAGGACTTGACATCATTATCATGAACTAGCCAATGATGATCTGGGACTTTAAGTTCCCAGTTCAGATTGAAGCAGATGACAGTAAGAGAAGCAAAAATGGGAAGTACAGCAGCAAACAAGATTAGGATTAATAGTTATTGTCTAAATCCAGCAAATGACCTTTGTGCATGTAGTGCTTGAGCTTCTTCATTCTGTCCTCTTTGCTCAATTTCAGTAATTATTTATAAAGCTGATAAAGCCATGGCACTCACAGTTCCTGCCGAAGGCGTCGGATCTTGGCCTTGGCATCAGCCAACTCCACAGAGAGGTGCTGTCGGCTTTCAGTTCTCCTCATACTGGGGGAGTCACCAGGAGACTGGGTCGGACAGGGAGCCAGTGGAGACAGCTGCACACAGTCTCTCTCCTGGGTTAACTCGACTATGGTCTGGATGGAAAGATGAAAAAAGAAAGGGCAGCTAGTGAGATTTCTAACTGTGTCGATGAGTGCCAGAGCCAATTAACAGAAGTCAGGTCGTGTGAGTTGACCCCTAAAAGCAAGACTCAGGAAACACACAACAACAACAAGAGAAATATTATTTTGAATCTGTATATAAGGTAATCTGTACAAAACTAACCAGCGTTGGAATTGCAACAGCTAAGAAGGACTATTTAACAATTGGATTAGTGTGGACTAGAGGCAAAGAACAAAGCATTCACCTCCATAACCCAAAACTAGAACACAGGCATTAGGGCAAAAACTACTTCCACAGTCCCACACACAGACTATTTTGATCTAGTGCCTGTGACAGGAAATGGGATTTTAATTGAGAGCGGCTGGACTACATAGTGATAATCTGGAGGCTATTAGAACCCCTGACACACACACACACGCACACACACGCACACACACACACGCTTTATCAGTCATGGGCATCTGAACCCCTATGGGTTGGAAACTCATTTAATGACGCAAACTCTAAGTAGAACACACACTAACACACACCCTCTATCCATGAAACAGTTAACAGTTTCAACCCTTCCTTCCTGAGGCTGCTCTATTGTGGTAACGGCAAAAAAGGGAAAAGTTTCCACATAACCTTACTAGGAATAGCCCGTCATTTTCATTTGCAAAATTCAGTTTGTAGAACTGTCACATATCCAAAAACATGCATCTGCACACGACAACTTCCCCTAAAAAAGAGAATAGTAAAACACTTTCCTAGTTGTACTTTGTCCTACCCTGTTTACTAGACTTGTTGCTCATTTTGCCTCAGTGATAAGAGGAAGGCTACAGAAATCTATAGCACACGCACTTTATATGCCATTACCTCCAGCTGTGTGTCCCTCTCATCCACCAGATGTTTAAGGTGGAAAGCCAGATTTCTGGAGAGGTTGTCAAGGTCCTCAGGAGGCATTTCCCCACTTTCTATCCACTGCAGGTCCACCACATTTTCCTGATTATGAGTCACCTAAAATCACAAGAATTATATAATCAATACCAAGATTTTGTCCCCTGATGTAGAGAAAAAAGATTGCTGTTCAAAGGTGCATTCAAATTTTGGATTCCAAAGGAGGTGTCAGAGGTTAATATCTTCATTCTTTTCAGTTTAGCTAACTATGGAGGAGAAATACCTCTTGGATATGAGATGCTATGGCAGCTTTGGTGTCAAAGTCCAGAGTCTGGATACGCTCAATGTACTCTTCCTTCTTCTCACACTGAAAACAGAGGGGGTCAAAAGAGAACAAAAGACATTTTTAAGATGTTTAAGAGTTAGGTGGGTTGGGGTTAATGGAAGATTGGAAGATCGACACTGCAGACACAAGGCAGAAGTTACTCTGATATACAGGTTTCCAGGAAGCAGGAGTTGTATTTAGGAAAGTAACCAGTTTCAAATGAAAGATTATTCGTCTGGATCAGGCAAAGATTCCTCTCTTGCTGGCTGAAGAGATTAGAACATGTGCACTAATGATGCAAGCTCTTTTTTACTGTGTGCTAATTCCTACTCAGCAATTGCTGCTTTTGTCAATACAAGACCAAAGAAGACATAATATTAAATCAGACTTTACTCACAGTATTTTGTCTTTTTGCTAAAACAAGTCAGTGCTCTTGTTTGAAATGCAATGGGTAGCAGCTGAAAGGGGCTTTGTCACAAGGCAGGAAAGGTCTACTACGCCATTCATTATACAGCATTAGCTATGTGATACAGTTCATTCATTTTATCAAAGTGAGCAATCTATAAACAAGGGGGGCTGAAGCCAAATGGACAAACATGCATTTCGGGTGAACCAATAAAAGTAATAAACATTTCAGCAATTATCTCAGTTGAGGACCGTCACAACAAAGAAAAAAATCATGCAATGGTATGGTTTATAGTATTAATGTTTACAAATAAGGATATCATTTTCGGTTAATTTTGAATTCGACAGTGAGAAAAAAAAAAGCAAAATGACATGAAATACAAGCACTTTCGTTTTAGTCTGATGTTCCATTGACTCAACAAGATTTGGCGCACTGCATTAGTCAACTTCTCTGTGAGGTTGTTTTACATGTGCAGGGCAGAGAGGCTCTCAGTGAGGAGCGCATTAGTCTCACATAGCTGGTCCAATCTCCACACTTTAGTTTATCCCTCTGCCAGCGATAAAATTAAGTGCAGACATAGGTTGCACAGTACTAGAGAGAAGCACCCAGAATTGCATCTCTCAGTCAACACTAATGAAGTGACAGGTAGTTGTGATATAACTTTCGTTTTCTGAAAGCTGTCTAGTGGTCGGTGGTCAGAGTTAGCTCGTCTTCACTGGATGACTTTACTTTTATCATTTTTTCTTTTTCTCCTAAGTTTTTACCTCCGCCAAGGAGGTTATGTTTTCACCTGTGTACGTCTGTTGGTTGGTTTGTCAGCAGGATTACGCAAAAACTACTGAATGGATTTCCACGAAACTTGGTGGAAGGATGGGGCATGGGCCAAGGAAGAACCCATTAAATTTTGGCGCGGACACGGATAAAGGGGAGGTCACCCTCGCTCACCCCCCACCACACTGATTGGCAGCATATCGCCTCAGTGGTGCACTTCACACTTTTTCCCCCTGGCTAGCAGCAACATGATGTTTGGGTGAGTCATCCTCTGACATGGCAGCTCTGCTCAGCTCTGTGAAACCTAAATTACATAAGCATATTGAAGTGTGTTAAGTGTTTAAGTGGACTAAACTGTGCTCTTACCTGGACAGCACAGCCTAGTAGCAGTAGCAGCAGTTTTTTCATCTCCTCCAGACCTTGCTCTGAAGAAGAAATTTAAAAAAAACACAGCAATAGAGTATTATGTGTATCATGACTACAGCCAAACCAATTAGTATGTATAAGACACCAAACAACAAACATACATTTTTCAACCATTATAATTCTGTTTTGTCTAAAATTTTGTTTGATCAGCTTTTGTGGGTTCAAGTGTAGTAAAAACACACAGAGGTTGATGAAAAAATTGGATTGATATAGATGTTTAACTGATAGCGGTGGAAAACTTTGCCTCGAGCTTTTCACCACAAAATAAGATTGTGTGGTGATTGATGGAGGCTGGTGACTGATAATGATGTTTATATTAGGGATGCACGATATTCATTGGATCAATAAATTATTGGCCCGATAATGGGAAATTTTATATTATCGATTAGCGGCTGATAATAAAATTCTAGCAGATAAATAGGGACGATAATACAAAGCCAAAATGCTTTCACTGACTTAAAAACAGCATCTACACACTATGATACAGTAGCTGGCAGTATGCATCTTTAAATAATTTGCAATACATGTTCCACAAGGGTTCAGAGAGAAGAGAAACAGTCTAGTTTTAACAAAACAAATCTTATTGGAGCTTTAGAATATTAAATCATCCATCTTTGCTCACTACATCTTAGCCTTTCTTACCCTCAGGTGTGACCTACAGGTTATGACCTTTTTCAAATACAAAAATATGAAATTTTCGGTTATCTCATCAGTATCACCCATGAGAATCAGGTAATTATCGGTTATCGGTATCCATTGAAGAAAAAAAAAATCCATGCAAAGCCATTCATTCTGATCAGGTTTTACAAATGACTGTAACAAAATGTTATCTTTTTTTTGTACTTAGAGCTATAAAATTCTTTTAGGTCATAGCAGGTGTTCAATTGGCAGATGGGGTCTTACTCATCTGCCTACTCTGGCACATGGAGAAAAAAAAGGAAAGAAAATGAAAATATAGTGGGTTATGGTTGACGTGCCACAATTGCTTCATTGTAAGTCAGGAAAAATCCTTCATTTATTCCACATTTACTTGGATATTCCAATTAACTTAATTTTTAGGTTGTTACAATCCCCTCCAATAAAACCCCTTCCTCTAGTTAAAATGCCACAATGTTTTCCACAGTGTAATGAGCTCGCAACTTCCAGTGCTTTTCCACATGTTAGGACATATTGTCAGAAACTGCTGAAACCACCAAACAGCTGCTAGCTTTCTCAACAGGCCTGAGCTCATCTGTTGGACTCTGGATCAGTAAACCAGGTGGTGTATGTGTGTGTTACACAGACTAAGTGGTATGATGTATGCCAGTTGTGAGCATTTGTGTTGATGACTGTACTATGTCTGTATTAGGTCTGTGTGCTTTCCCTATTCGGAGCTCTGTCTGTCTGTCTGTCTGTCTGTCTGTCTGTCTGTCTGTGTGCGTGCGTGCGTGATAAGCCAGCTCATCATGTGGCCCATGGGGTGCTAACACTGTCCGGCTCTAATAATAATAAATCCAGATTAGTGACAGCATGTTTTCTGTATCGGGTGGTCTGTTTGCCTCTCAGTAGAATGGGCCAATCATCACAGCAGGAACTACTAAATGGAAGCAATACAGACATACAAAAAATGACTCTGCTGAAAAAGGAGTCTGATTGTCCGTGTAATACATCAATTTGGAGAGCAGTTCTTTTGGGAAAGCTCAGTATGCCAAAACAGAGGATCTATCCATCAATATTACAGAATCCTCCACACAATCAAATCAGTCTTCCTTCTCTTGTTCCTCTTGAATCAATAGAGGCACACAAGTCAATGCGTTATTGAGTAAAAGAGACCTCCATGTAGTCCTGATGTGCTAGGTTAAATCATCTTTTAAGTGGGAGACCAATATTATACTCATGACAATTAGTGCTGATCATAGGCCCAAACCAGAATCAGTTGGAAATTAAAAGGCAGATCAATACTGATACGGAATAGAGGCCTGCTACTGCAATGCTTTCTATGGACTGAAACTTTGATTGTGTTGTACTTTGGGTCATGGTCCAATCAGTGATGTCACAGCAAGTCATTTTTCCCTTACAGCCTGTGGAAAACTGAAGCTTTGCAGCAGCAGTTTTCCTGTGTATGTGATTTCACTGTTGATTTATCCATTAAGACTAGCTAGCTAATGATGTTTCTATCATAATATGAAAATTCAGCTGTAATTGCATTTGTTCTGTACAGCAGCCAAGGAGAGATGATGAATTTGTTTTGATTAGGTCTCAAGGAAACTTTCCAGCTGCTGGGTAGGACATCATGGCTAAAGGAAAAGTCTGGGTACAAGCAACTGCGTCAGTATACTCAAACTGAAGTGCTTGTCAAATGGTTGAGTAGCTTCTGAAACCTTCGCATCCCACACCTTTCTGACATTTTGGCTGTTGGACAATTACTGGAACTTTCAAAAGCCGACAATCACACCCATTTCAGGCAGTGATAGGCCAGGGTTGTGGAGGTGACAAAGTCAGTTTGAATTCCTCTGTAAAGCTCTTTTTTCATTCACACTATATAATGTGCCATTATCCCCATATTTCCATTATATATCGTGTCTCACTCCTCTATGATGGCAGGCTTTTCACCAAGCTTTCAAGTATGGTTGAATAAACACTTTTGCCTGGTGGTAAGGTTGTTGGTTGGTTGTTTAAACTAGTTACTTTAAAGCACATCAACTTAACTAACGTCTACTCCTGTGACAGCTATACCTAATTTGATTAAATAACTGCACCTGCTTATTTCACCTAGAAATGAATGACATGGCTTTATGGGAGATAATATTGGAAAAGCTCGAATAAACGCTTGAGTTTCTTGCATGTTATCGATCAATTCAGAAAAGGCCAGTTTCCATTGCTTAGTATATTTTTCATACAAATTATTTTATAGAAACAATTTTGTTATGGACAGTTATCTGCTATGATGGTGTGCTATCAATCAAGAGGTTGTCACAGTTTTGTGCTTAGTATGAAGGTACAAAACGTTGAAATCCATAATCAGCACCTGCATTCATGATATAAGGAGACATATTAAGCATATAAAGAGAGTATGGGCAAATCTGGGGCTAGAAGAATGACGGTAGATAAAACTTAATTTTCACAGCCGCAGGGCTTAGTGGTACTCGATTAGAGCCATAGGAACCTATTCTAGCCAGGGATGGGATTAAGTTCAGCAAATCTACTGGAGCAATGTAGGGAAGATAAGGGAACTCATAGGATAAATAATTTATACAGCTAGAGAGGGAGAAGAAAAGGGGGGAAGCAGTAAGAGGGAGAGATGAAAGTTAAAGAGACAAAAGAAGAAAGGCACTACAGAGCACAAGCAAAACAAATGTGAGAGGGATATAGAAATAGGGAAACCAAGAGAGAAAAAGAGAGCAGGAAGGCAGAGGCAAGGTTGAAAATAGAAAAATCTCCCTCCAGCAGCAGCAGCAAGGAGGCTTTGAGGAGGCGTCACCCATCTCTCTGCTAGCCTCATTTGTCCATCCCCCTCTTCCTCCCTTCTTACATTGTATACACTCACTTCATCCACCCATTTATTCCATGCAACATGCATCCACTTATCCTTCCTTCCTTCCTTAAACATTGTTACAAATCACCTGGGCCTCTTGAGTGTTTGCATTTACTCATCAAGGCTTCCTTTTTCAGCTCCTTTCCCCCTTCCCTGCTTTATCCTCTTAGATGGAAACAAGCGAAAGGACAGACAGTGACTAAAATCTTTCCTGCAAAGGCCCAATGACTTGCATGTCAGTGATAAAACTGGTACAGGCAATCTGATATTCCTTTGACAGCATGCCAAAATGTATTCAACCACTGGAGCAGAGGACAGAGTTGGCTGAACCTTATTTTCAGATAATTTTAGGGCATTTGCGCTTTATATGGCGAGATAGACTATTAAGTGGCATCAAAGAGAGACAGTCTGGACCTGAGGTCAGTGTCTTGAGCAACAAGGCACATAACCCAGTTTACCCATGTGGAGCAGTTGACTGGCACCGTGTGCAAGGAAAAATTAATAACGATAAAATTTTAAAAAATGGTCAAATTGCCATTTTCTCCTGTCTATCTTCATTGTTATCAGACATAAAGCCATTTTTATCTTACTATCAAAAATAGAAGGCCTGCCTTTTTTCCAAACCTCTCTCTCTCTCTCTCTCACTCACACTCACACTCACACTCACACACACACACACACACACACACACACACACACACACACACACACACACACACACCTTAGCACTGCCTGACCCAGCCTCTTTCATAATTTCCTTGTCAAGCATAGCAGACAGCTTCATGTGAGAGGGCAAACACAGAGTAAACAGTGGACAGATTAGAGATGTATCACTATAATGGAGTAATTACCCAGAGACGGCACAGGGTTGCTCACCAACTCTCAGGTTCAGCGGAATCAAAAGGAATCTTCAAATACGGTATTACATTTTAATTACAACCATCTTTTGGCAGCTTACTTTGTAAAAGCACAAGTAAGTCCAGTTTGATGCCATTTCCGCATCTCTCTCCAAAGCATCTATTACATTGAGCATTTGTGTGAGTTCAAGCAGGCCATGGAAGTCAAGCTCAGCACACAATCTCAGCTAAATCAGCTGATCTAAAAGCCATCTGATTCTCTTCTATGCATCCAATTGGCAATTCTCATACAGGGCGCGCTATTTAAGCTGCTTTGACCTGCCTGCTCTTCCTGCTTCTCCTCCACCCCAGCTCCTCCTTGTCTGACTTAACCAATGTAATTTCTGTTGTCACTGATGCCTGCTCTGTTCACACGCACGTGGAAGGGCAGGGAGCTCCCAGAACAGAGCCACACTTTCAATTTTTAAAAATTTTATGATTATAATTCATGCTTTTGACCAGGAGACTGTTTAGCGTAAGTGGCATCTCGTTTTATAAGCAATTTCATGATGACGGTCTAAACCAGGGGTTCTCATCCTTTCGTAACTTGAGGCCCACTTCTGATTGTTAAAAAAAATTTAAGGACCACCTTCCCAAGTAAAATACAAAAAATGCATAACATGAACTTATTTTTGGGGCAAATGAATGAGCGAGAAGGACTGCTGATATTTGTGATTACTGCAAGTACTTTGATTTCAGGTGTGTGATTTTTCAAGTAGCTCAAAGCAGTTGTCTGGGTTTTGGTCAAAACTGATCAGTATGATGGAAAATGATTGCAAAGTAGGATCCAAGATAAAAACAATGGAGTTAATAACCATGTGGTAGATATTCATCTGACTTTTTCTTCACAGGAAGCATACACTAGGTAGCATGCAATCACTCTGGTGTTCACAGCTTGTGGCTGTTGCTGAACTGAAAAAAAAGAATTATCAGATTTAATAGTATGTAGGGGAGAGAAAAGCAATGAATAAATAAGAGGTTATACAGTGGCGCAATTTAAATTAGCCTTGGATTTAATTTGTCAATGAAATGGTAATAGTGAGGCCATGGAGAGGAGGCAGAAAATGGTATGTGATTTCCCCCACATGCTTGCATCACACCATGCTAATTTGCGTTTCATGCCCTGCAAATGCAAGTCAAAGTGCAATTTTTCTACTCCTCATCCCTGGTGCACAATTCAATTTTTTTGGGGGGGGGGGGGCTTGTGAGTACTAATCTCATAGTAATAGTAATCTCAAGCACTGCTTTTGGTGGCAATGGCGAGAGCTAAACAGCTGTTTAGTAGTCTTTCACAAGACGTACTTTCAGCCCCGAGTGGCGGCTCATGTTTCATTTTCAGGATGTCTGCGTAGCCTTGTGGCTCTCTTCAAAGACCACAAAAATGTGTCTGAATAAGAAAAGCAGAGTGTAAATGGCCCTCCTAATGACTCTCAGCAGGACTACTTCTTGTATCTTTTATGAGCCAGGAAGAAAGGCGTGCGTCATTATACAGTGCCCATCTGAAATCCACCAGCAGCATGATGCTCGACAAAAAGAATCCCCTCCTGGCAAATCGGGCGTAATGGGACACATTAGCGTATCGTTAGCCTGTTAGCGTGCCTGGAGGTCAGATACTGGCTGCCAAATTCTTGCTGCTGTAGAAAAAGACGAGCTGGCCCTTATATATCTGTTCAGTCATTTGTTAACAGATAAAACATTATATATATAATATAGAATATTTCTCAAGAGTGAGTAGGATATAGAGAAATAAATACGTTCACATTTATAGTGTCAAGTATAGACAATCAAACAACTCAGCACTGATATTCAGAAACGTCTCTCAAACTATTTGCTGATTCCTCAGAGAAGCTTAGTTCCTCATGCCTAAATTTAGGCAATGGCAAATTCATTCAATACACTGAAAAATGTATTAATATTCAATATTAAGAAAATCAGTAAAAGTCTTTGGCATTAATGCTAGGTAATGAAAATGGTAACAGGAGCAAGATTGCTGTTTTAAGGACAGGTTTTTAGCTGCATATGTTCTTGGACTCTCTATCATTGACATACAACAGGTGAGCTTTGTTTAAAATGTCACCAGTTGGAACTCAGCAAATAATCTACTGTAGAACATGACAGGCTGTTGAAGATGCCCATTGCATCAATCAAAGCAAATCACTGATATTGAGAGTTGCTAATGGAGAGGTCAGCACAGCACATCCTGAGGGAGTTTGTTTTTATGTATTTCGCCTCTTCATAAGGTTATACGACATATACATCCTCATACTCTAAGATATATAGAGTCAAATGTGGGAATTGCTTTGCATTGTAGTAATTCGTGAAGGAGAAAAAAGGATTTATGTCACTGATGTAGATTACAAGACAGATAGGCAGAGATTCATAGGAAGATGGATGAAAACCACAGCAACAGATGATGTAGATGACAATAGAGACAGCGAAAGATAGATGGTTGTGGTCATATAGAGGTTAATAAGGAGCAAGAGAGAAAAAGAATGAATGCTGTGACAGTAACAGTCACCTTGTGTCAACTCTGTTGACCAAATCCCAAAATATCTTCTAATTCGACTCACAACTTCAAAATAATATGTTTCATTTCATATGTTTCAGACATTATAAGCTGCATTATGGGAAAATGATTTTTAAAAGTAAAACAAATGACCTGCTAGGGTGCCAAACCACTATCATGCAGTATGGAGGAGCAGATGCTTTGATTTCCAAGGAGTGGTAAGCGATGCTTCAATGCATAACTGTGCAATCTAGTCAGGGGCGAAAGGTGGGAGAGGGGGGAATTGTAAGGCTAACAAGAGCAGGAGCTAGTCAGCAAATAATGGGAAAGTCATCTGTGAGAGATGACTATCAATTAAGGGCACTTAAGGTGGTAATGATCAGCAAAGAGTTCCTAATGAGGATATGTGAAGGTGGGATCACATCTCTGGAAGTCAAGTGCAGTATGCTAAAAGCCATGAATGCACACAGGCCCACTCATCACACCATCAAGGTCATTAGACACTGTAATCAACTTAGCTAGCACTATTTCAGGGAGAAACAAAGTTGTTTTCGCTTTCAAGCAGCGATGGGAAACCATGTGCCGTGGTATAGCAGGTGATTACACTAATTAGTTCCTTCTGTCAGTGAGAAGGCGTGCTAATCAGTAAAATTGCCCGGTGTAGTTTAGTTGGAATGAATACCTGCACACTCTCGGCCATCTCCCGTCACACAGTTGCTTATTCCTGCCTCTCATTAAGATCTCGGCCCGTTCTTTTTTGGCTGCTTCAGTATCTACTGATTAAAAATAGTGGTTTAAAGATTCTTTACCTTGATGGCCGTGTAGAAAATAAATAAAAAAATAAATGGCATACCACCCAGAGGTTTCAATGTCCCAGACAAATGGGAGATTATTATTATTATTATTATCTGTGTTTAAAAGCGATGCCGTGCTTAAACACATTTATACTTCAGTAAGAAACCTAAATTAGTGAATGAGCAAACTAGACACAGCGTGGATTGATCCCTGCTCTGTTTTCGCTTTAGGAAGAGATCATTTTCTGGGCAGGAAAGAGCGTGGTACCACTGACACTGCAAACACTTTCAGCACTTCTGGGTATTTGATTATCTCCGTAGCAACCCGCTCACTGACGACCCCCATTACCTACCTGGCACACAGGTCAGGCACATATTGCGTCACATCAAATGTACTTCCTGACAATCTCACACAGAAAGGCCACAGAAAAGAGAGAGATGCTAGAAGATGGTCCTCGACAACAATCACAGGAACCATCTTTAGGTGGATTCAAACGTGTGCAGCGCCGCTACATACTGTATTAGCCCAGAAATTTGATTTTTCAAATACTTTTTTGTACTTTGGGCATTGGAAGCAGCTGAAATCCGGAATTACAAATGTAATTTTTCTCCTCTAATTCACATTCTGTAATCAAAGGTTCTTAAAACATACATAAAAATGTGAATTGTGGATTTACAGTATAGATGCCATAGCGTGTTCCTCTGACAGCTAAGGTAAGCCTGCATAACCTCCCCAAATGAAATTTATTCAATACAGACTTAACCAAACCTGAATGGTGCATTCACACACCACCAGTTGACTCGTACACAATTAGGTCCTGAAGTTGCTCTCAACCAGTTTATCTGCAACAAATAATGGACTTTTGGCAAATATTGTTCCAAGTTAACAATTACATTGACAAAAAGGGCTGCTAGGTAATGAGGACGACACTGATATTGATATTTGAGAGATTAAATAATATACACAAGCTGATATTTTTTACATAAACACAAAATAAACAATTTTGCTAAGAATTCCATAAATATGTTTTGTGAAAGAATTGTGACAAAGATATACTAAAGAAGACGTTTGAAATTTGAAAATTAAATGTTTAAGTGTTTTCTGACTGACAAACTATGGTGGTGTCACTGCTACTCAATTATTTCCAATGTGTTTGGACATCTATTCCCAGGTTACTTACAGGCTAACACATATGCTGATACAACAGTATCTATAATAAGATAATATTGGCTGATTTATGAGCCCAGCTTTGTTATTTGTTGTCTCTCAAGTCCTACATGTTATGCTTTGTTTCCAACGGAGTCACCAACAACCACGAGAGAGTTTTGCCAATCCAATCAAGGATTAACACTTTGATCTAAATACAGAGAATGACAACTTTCCTTCGAGTGCCCACATGTCACCTCATTTGTGAAATTTAGGGCACACTGGATACTAGCAACAGCATGCTGCATTGTATTTGGCCAGGCATGTGAGGGTGGTGTCTGTGATCAAGAGCTGATCGTGTCCATGTAAGAAAACTCTTCGAATCGCTTTTTTATCTGATATGTCTGCAAGGGTAACGTTCTGCAAGTACATCAACTGCCAACATTGACATTGTACTTGTGTTAATGACAGCCAGTGCCTCCTGAGAAAAATAGAAAGTGTGATTCTGTGGATGCCAAAAACTGTAATTTCTCAACTGTGAATACGATTTTAATTGTGGTATTTTTCACCCCGTTTCCCTTGGCAAAGTAGAAGCATGACCGAGTATGTCTGTGTCATTTGACCATGCGGGTGTTTTGGAATAGAGTGCAAGCTTTCACATATCTAGCAGGTTATTTTTTTTAGCCACTCAACTGTGTTAAGAAAATTGTGAAAACACATGCCTTACATCAGCTATTACGCTTCTCTGACAATGAAAATATTTTGGAAATGGCCCTCCACAGTTCATGATGGATGACATTTCTCTTGAAGTGTAAACTGAAGTCACTCTCATCTTTTCATCTTAGTGGTAAATAAGACTTTGCTGTTCAGCTCAGTTTGTTTTGCATCTGTGTTACGTCCCCATTCATCATTCAACGCAAGATTAAGCCATACTGTATATCATACTGTTGCATGCTTCATGACACACTCACACCCACTTAAACTCCTTTAGGTATGACATTGTCTTATTAATGATGCAACAAATCATATGTAGGTCCCATAGGTAGGTGTATGTGGCTCTAACGATACCTGTCCCTTATTTTATACAATACTCAGCATTTGGGAGGACCCATCGTGTTTACATTCCATTCGGAAAGTGGACGCTCTTATGCCCACTGTACGTTACTTTCCATTATCTGCAGCAACCCACTCGCATGTGTGTTTGAAAGGAGGAGGTCAGTCTAGCGTTACCTGTCTGTCATTCATGGGTCCATTGGTGGTGATTGCACATGGCCAGACTGTCAAAACTCACAGCAATGAGTGGTTCATAGCATTCTCTACATTACCCCATGATTCAAATTACAACCCCTGGAGATCACTGATGCAGGAGGCTCTGTCCGGCAGAAAAATAAATAAAACAAATTAAGAGTAATTTCCATTCAACTGTATCTGTACTTTTTATTAAGTGAAGTAAACATCAGATAAACCTTTTCTATATGTGTCTTGTTGGAGTCAACAGTATGGTGGGCTACAGAGATTTAATATCCCGAACGTAACGGTGTGTGGTATCATAAACTGGTCAACAAACTGAACTGCAGTCACGGCCCCCACGTCAGGCTCTCAACATAAATCCCTAGCACCCTCCCACACCTGCCAGGGACAGGCCTTCCTGCGGTTGCCTCTCCTCTTCCTCCTCCCACTGGCAGCAGGGCAGGCAGTAATTAATTTCCTCATTTTAACTGGGAGGCAAAACGCTAGTGTCCTGGGACTGAGGCACGTGCCACCAGCCTACATTCTGGATTCAAGGGATTAGGATAATTAGCCCCCGGAAGAGTGGGCAGACAGATGGAGAGAGGAGACGGTGGCACCTCGTGGCCGGGGAGGCTGATCCCTCCTGTTCTTTCCTCTAGTTATGGAAGCGCAGAAGCTGTAAACAATAGTTTTCTGACTGACAAAGTTTTTAAAAAAAAGAAAAAATCTAAACACAAACAGATTGCCAAATACTTTTGCCTCAGGATAGTCCATCTGATACGTCTTTATTTCAAACTACATTCCTCTGCCGTGGAAAACTTACCATGTTAACTTGTTACGAACATATGATATTTTGTTTGTGTGCGTCTGTATATACAAAAAAAGCAAGAACTCCCTGCTATTTCTCAAAATGGGTGCCTGCTAATATGTGTGATGGTTGGGCTGGGCGTTTTGACAGCAGCTCTGCTCTCTGCTCTGCTCAGCCTCAGGGTTCCCTCAGTCACTTAATGAAAAAGAGAGTGGACTTGTTGCAAATCACTGATGCAGAAAACAGATTAACTCAGCTGGGCTGTACTTTCCCAATATCATGTACAACAAAAGCATCAACTCAAGTGATGGGCATGAGGGAGGAAAGCACAAGGGGGATCGAGGATGGGGAGGGAAGTTGATACTATATATATATGGCATCATATAGTAGATATTGTATATAGGGGTTGGGTGATCTAACTGAAATCAATACCACAATATTTAGTATTTTCTTCTATATAATGGCATATCTTGTCAAGTTGCCATTGAATCTGCTATGCAATGCATATGACCAAACTCTTAACATATGTAAAACATGAACTTAAACCACAGTTTCTTTCATGGATGAAACAGAAAACAGAAAACAATGCAAAGACTAATGTATTACAACACAATGGAAAACCCAATCAAAGCTATTGATTGGTACCTAATAACAATAAAAAAGAAAAAGACGATAAAATGTCTAAATCTAATCTAAAAATGGTTTCAACTTGAATTTAAATTGATTCTTTAAAGGCCACCTTACAATTCCCCATATATGAACCCTGAGTTACTGAGCCAGGAACCTCAAGATGGGTTCATCATGTCACTGCGGCACCTTAAGAGACCGGTCACGTAGGAATTTCTTGATGGAAGTTTAAACCCACAGTAAAGGATTTTTTTTCTTTTCTTTTCTGAGCAAACGCAACAAGCTATTCACCCAACATTGTGTTATAGTCACCACAAAATGTTGTGGTAAATGTGTCAGCACACAGTTGCTTATTTACTCATCCAACACATGTGGAGTAACAAAAGTGTATATATCGAGTATGTTCACCAGCTAGTCTTTAACTTTGTGTAGTGTTTGGTGTGGAATAGAGAATTTTCAATGGAAACAGCTGCCAACTGCGACTGACAATGTGGTTGATGAGCGCAAGTGAAACAGAATAGAGGAGTCTGATTGCTTTAAAACCAAACCAATCAGCCGAAACACGCTAAAATGCTGAGGGGAACTGCAGAGTCTGGTGATATTTCTCCCTGGGTTTATCATGAGGAGTGGCACCTATTACAATAAACATAGTTTGATCCATTGGTAATATAACAATATTGATTAGTGCAGCTTTAATATTAGCAAATTAAATAACACAAATCAAACTCAAACTAAATATATTTTGAATTATCACCAATCCCTCATATAGATGATATAAGGGATAATTACACACACATATGCAGCCCATGCATTTGCCTTCAAATTCACCATGAGCATACTGTAGCAGCATCACTGACAATACTAACGTTACATGCCTCTCAACATGTAATGATTAGCACTGACTGACAGCTTCAGCCTTTGCTTCCTGGATGTGTTTTGGTGCTTCTTTTTTTCCCATTCCTCTCCTCATGAGAAGCACAAGGAAAATAAGTGACTGTTAGCTCCTGAGACTCCAGCGCCGTGGTGCACTATGTGTGAGGCTGACATCTAACATCTGACAAAGGGGGCCCGCAATTGTGAATAGGCTCAACTAGTTGGGTGAGGGTCCAGCAGTGAAAGAGGGGAGGAGCAGTACAGTGGAAGCTTTTGACAGATGGACAGCAGGTGTGAGTAAAAAAGGATATACTTTCTCCTGTGCAGAGTGGGTTGCATCAATCCAATATACTGTATATATATATATACACATGTATATATATTGTAATTGTAATCTGTGGGCTTTTTGTAAAACAAACACTATAATGAGTGCATTGTGATTAGTCTTCTCTCTTTTTCATTTAATTTAAGGTATAAATCAATCTGCTCATCCTGTTCCAGTGTTGTGCTTTGTACAATTCAAGTTGCACTTTTAAAATGTCAAAGGATTTAATGTTCAACAGTAATTGTTGCAACATGGTGCAATAACTCTTAGTCTTTCAACTGTGTTGGAAAGAGCAGTGAGTAAAAAAAATTGCCTTTGAGGTCACTTCACTGAAGTGCTACAGTTCATAATTAACAGCGGGACATGAATTAATTCCTGCCCAACTTTACTCTTAATCAACATGACCTTCAGTTTGAATTGAATTCACAAGTACAGCAGCTACTTCAGCGTAAAATGGCACTTTATTGTCAGTCGTGAGAATGCAATGGGGAATTTTGTTAACTCACTTGCAGTAAGAACATTGCTCTTTGATTTGTACAACAATGCTGAACGTGTAATGAATATCCGCTCTCTTTAAGTGTGAAGCAAAAGCTGACCCAAGCATTTTCCCGTCTTAATTTTGTCTTGCATAAATGCTCTCAAAGGGAAATAAAATCTGCTGTTATTGTCAAATTTTATACAGTTCCTAAGTTCCTAACAGATATTAAGGCTAAATGTGGGTCACCAGAAGGCACAAGAGGTGGGTGCTGAGTAAGCTTAATTGTTTTGTACCTCCTAAGGTAGAAAGGGAAGAAAGTAAAGGTGTCTTTCCTGCGTGCACACTAGATTTTAGTCAAATAAAATTGTAGGAAAAGATGGCAATGCTAGATTGTATCAGGACACATGGCAAAAACATTTAATATCCTGTAAAACGTACCAATCATAAATCTCTTCCAAGGAGATGAACAACATCTAGAGCACATGCATCATTTTTATATGTTCTGGTCTAAACATAGCTAGTTTCATCTTTTGGGAAATGCGTACAGCCTGGTTCTATGTCTTCACAACAACACCTGGCAGAAACAAGATAAACCCTGTAGATTTTGCACGGTCGACCATAGCTTGAAAGAAGAATAATTATGTCCAAATTACCTGGTAAGCAATCATTTAATTCTCCCTGTCACATTGAATAAGGATTAATTTGCAGGCAAATATTACACAATGAATTATTGAATAACTCATCTCCCAAGCCAAATTAATCTTGAGGATTGATGGTGTGGATGTAACCTGTGATCGGAGTAACATATTTCATGAGTCATTGGTGGCGCGCGATGCATTCACAAGGGCTTTACCAAGTGATAACTTGATTCCGACTGACTGTCCCTATTTGAATCCAGTTTATACAGTATATACAAACAGGGGGTGTCAGTTTGGGAGTAGATCGAATTATGATCGCATAGTCACTCAGCTTTTTAATTAAGCCTGTTAATTGATCATGACAGTGCCTGAAACATTATGCGTCACATTTAATGACTCATGAGTCATTCCTTCCGGATTCCTCCAAACACCCAAAATGATGTAGTGGAGTGTCCTTTAAAAGCTGACAGTGAGGCTCCCTTGATGTTTGGGATCGAGACTCAATGGTGCACAGCGGTTATGCGGCTCTACAACTTGATTTTCTGCAGCCTTCCATGCTCACTCGGAAACCTGTAACAGGATATTATGGAGAAGGTAGAGCAGTTCATATTTAACTTTCTTGAAACGTCTTAGCGCTTCGGGCTGTCTCTGCTTTGAAAGACAAAATAGGTCCTTGACTCCACACACTCACTGGCTTCACAGTATCGCTGCTTTCACGTTTCAAGTACTGCCATTGGATTGACTGTTACTAAACTAGTGCCGTGTGAAAGTCCTTAAGGAAGCAAGTGTATCACGGTTGTTTCTCTGTGTGCTTGTCTCTCCTCTCGCCACACTGTTGGCCCTCTTTACGCCAGGCGTTATGCTCGCTTTGGTCTCTTGATCCCACGAGCACCCTTGAGATTGGCCAGACGGATTTAGTAGTTGCCTTCTGGCATATGGCCTTTATTATACTGTGTTAGACTGGCAGAAGAAAACAATTGCACTGTTCTCTCTCTGTGTTGCAGGCTACAGGGCATGTCCCACCAAGTTCCAAGGGTGTCAGCAATAAATACCAACAACATTCACATTCACAACCTCCCGCAGACCAACCCTGTCACCTAGAAATAACATTTATATTCCGTTTTGCTAAACATGCTTTCAGGTGAAATGTAATGGCTCTTTGATTATGTTCCCTGGCAACATTATTTTTTGTATCGGACGTTTTACACTTACGGTGGGCAAGCAAATCCAAGACTTTGACACAAATCCTAAATCCTGTATGTGGTGAGATTTAGGCAACGAAAGCGCTTTAAGTAAAGGTACCCTGAGGTGTTTTTGAACACTGATTGCGCTGTGGAGCTACATCTTTGCGAGCGGGTCCCCATCGTGTTTGTATCGTGCACGCGCACGAGAACACAAATGCACACATGCAAGCATGCTGGTGGCATGATTCACGTCCCTTCTTTGGTTTAATGCAATCCAGCTGATTGGTGACACTGATGCGCCAAAAATCCATAGTCATCAAGTGTTTTTTATGTATTCAAATCCAGACAACATTCACATATTGGTCCAAGTGTACCGAGCCCCTCTAGAAACTTTTCCCCATGTGACCTGATGTAGATTTCTGGGTGATAATGTTGCTACATGTAAAACCCCCTAGCCCTCCTGTGTCTTTGTGACTTTGTGAGGCGCAAGTCTGTATCTGTTTAAACATGCCTGGGGGTGTGGCTGAACTACACATGGTAGACCCCACCTTCCACCATCAACCCTCCACCAAGCTCAAATCTTTCAAGCTAGAACTTTAGTCACTCTCCATGTTTACACTGGAGATCACGAAACATACTATATCTGCCGTTGCATATTATCACATATAAATTGTAATTTTAGGAATGAATGGGGATAATTAATAAAGGAGGGCTACTCTGGATTATCTGCTCCATGTGTTTTCCAGTTTGTATGCACTGTGCTCGTATCTAATACGTTTGTAACTCCATCCGGCCACTTGGAGTGCTGACATTTTAAAAATGTTTTTTAATCCTTCTAATCATTCAAATATGGTGATTTAGGTCACATTCGTATTCATTAAAATGCATTTTGTATGAACATGGACAATGGACAAGCCGCAGCCTCTGCAGTTAAATAATGGAATAAAAACATACTTGGTTTGTTAAGTGACAACCACTATAGAAAATCTTGAGTGTGAGACGGGGTAGTTCTGAAGTATGAAGTACTGGATTGAAAACACGACCTTGATTTGACACCAAGCCACAAGCATTGTGGTGGCGAGACAGAAATCGCAGCGTGTGCAGTTATTTTTGAAACCTTTTATTAGTAAAAGCCTCATAAGAAAAGCTGTGAGCCAGGTGGTTTCAGCGGGTAATGAACTTGTCAGCTCTGAGGTTTGTTGGCTTTGTTGTTTTTTGTTATTATTCAATTCAGCACCTTGGTCTCTCTTCTCCCCCAAATGATTTCTCAAGTCTCCGCTTGGCCGCTTGTTTTGCACCGGGAACACATTTTAGCTTCTCCCATCGGACCCAAGCTATCGAATTGCTTCTCATTCAAAATAAATAATCTGCTCCCATAATGCTCCTACTGTGTATTCCCACATATGCTAAGCAGCCAAAATGCTGTTGTAGCAAGGGGATTTTCTATTCTTTTTCAACAGCCCATCAATAGTATTAAGCTTGCCAGATAAAAGCACTGAGACTTGACTGCACAAAAAGGTGAGGTTAGTATGAGGTATGGATTTGCCTCAGTCCTTTTTCACTTCATTTGAGATTTCTTGCCTTTT
Source organism: Hollardia meadi (assembly GCA_037974645.1). Classification (NCBI taxonomy): domain Eukaryota; kingdom Metazoa; phylum Chordata; class Actinopteri; order Tetraodontiformes; family Triacanthodidae; genus Hollardia; species Hollardia meadi. The sequence goes on along the minus strand of JBBPCS010000855.1, from coordinate 1,389,744 downwards.
TCATTTGGCAGAGGAAAATGCCATCGGCTTAGGTAGCAAACAATGCTCTGCGGTGGGTGGGATGGAGTTTTTATGATGCCTTGTATGGCCTCGGCAAATTCATGGATATAAAGGAGAGCTACTGATATTTGATCATGTAGTAACATTTCACATCATGGAGAAACATTTCAAACAATGTAATTCAATTTCACTCTAAGTGGGTTGAAAATAAAAATAAAAAATACAATAAAACCTTCAATACATAACACCATCACATTATAACATTGACCAACTAGTAACTTAATTATCAATATTATCGAGTAATGGGGTAATTATGTGTTTTAAGATGTCATGAGCATGTACAGTACATGGTTCTAAATGGGCTTTATTATATCATATCTTCTTTAACACATTTTTTTTTCTTTAATAAATATAATTAGAATTAGTTGATTAATTAATTAGCAACTATCTTGATAACTGGCAGATTTTTTTTAATTAACTTTGTAAGGACACATCATTAGTGTTTTGTTATTAAAAACTATATATTTGGGTTTTAGACTCTTGGTTGGACACAACAAGATATTTGATGACCTCATCTGTAGCTCTAGAAATTAATGGTGGAAGTTTTCCCACTTTTTTTCTGACATGCTGTAGCTCAAACTAATAATCAATTTATCCAAAAAAATAATCAGCAGAAATTAAAAACTGAATATAATTCTTCTTCTTATTATTATTATTCGCATCACTTCCCCTGCTTATTTAACATTCCAAAACAAAATTTACTATAGATGGAATTAAAAAACTGTAGCTCACATGAATCACAAAAGCAAAATTATTATCAGAATTGATGAACGGTCCTGAGTGCGGTTTTAAACAAGGTCAAGAACGTAATAATGGCAGGCTTTACTGCAAATAAAAAAAACATAATACAGGGGCCATGTTTAGTTATCAAAAGTCATGTTCCAGAAACGATGAAAGGATATTTACAGCTTCTCATAAGTGGTTGCTTTACTTGACCTTGCTCAGTTGAAGTGACAGAGAATTAAATTATTCAACACACATTTGAATGCCTCATAAACAATAAGATAAAAAAACACATTTTAAATGTGTATCTCACAGTGAACATATTCTATGTACAGTCAGTTTCTAGTCTCAAAGTTGCCTGTAGCCTGTTTGTAAATCATTATTCCACTTCAGACATCCACTTCAGGTGAATGACCACACATGATGCACAGCCTGTAGGCCTATAGGCGATTCACAAGGGTCACACATGTTATGTGTTCTTTAAACAACAAAACGTAGGGGGATTGTTAGTACTCCACACAGGGCTGCTTCAGCGGGGCGCCATGTCCATGTCAGGGATCAAAGCAAACAGGGAAGACAATTTATGCTGTGCAGCATGTGTGACGATCACTCGGAGGGCGAGGCTGGAGGAAGTGATGTGAGGAAACAAGTTGCTGCGGTGCTCAGAAGATGTTGGCAAAGGGAAGGTGTCGCTTTTAGGATTCCAACTCTTTCCTCAACTCTTTTTCAAATCAAATCAAATTTGAGCTGTGTAAATTTGCAAAGTTTACTTTGATGGACGCCAGTAGAAAAAAGGGGTGCACTTTGTTTTAATTACACAGATTATTCAAAGACAAACAATATGACCTTTTTATGCCTCCACGCTGGAGACAACCGTGGCTGGAGGCATGTTTTAGGGTTGTTGGTCCATCCCATTCTTGTGAACGTAACATCTCAGTGACGTCTTGAGGGAATTTTTTCAAATTTGGCAAAAACGTCCGCTTGGATTCAAGGATGGACTGATTAGAATTTGCTGATCAAAGGTCAAAGATTAATGTGACTTCACAAAACATGTTTTTGGCCATAACTCAAGAATTCATAGTTTTGACAAGTGATGACATTTCATATCTAAAAGTTCAACGGTCAATTTCACTGTTAGTACATAATGTTCTGCAAAAACACTTTTCTGGCCAATAATCAACTCCATATCTCAGGAACAGAAGGGGGTATACCACATTTCACATTTAATCGGTTACTGAATTGGTGATGCTAATCTTATGTGAACACCTTGAATCTGTGCTGATTCACACGTGTGAAGCATCCATGTTTTAGAGTTTGTAGCTTCTTTGCAGCAATATCCATATTTGAAGCATTGTAGTCCACCGCAAACTTGTTGCTGATAGTGAGCTTCAGGTGATTGTTGTTGCACCATGTGGTGAAGCTCTCCACCAGTCCTTTGTACTCTGTAAAAATCATCTCTAAGTGAAGACAGCATTTTTCTCAATGGAAATTTTTCACTGAAATGAAATGTGTCAATATAGTGATATCTTCCATTTTGCCAAAAACTCCACTTAATACCGTTAATTTAATTCCTTCAGGATGTTATTCTAGTTAAATATGTCACAAAACGTTGTTTTAAAACATGACATGCTTAGGAAAAGGCATTTGAATTATAGTTTTGGGGAAATGAAATGTCTTCAACTTTAGATAACTTCAGTCACCTTCAGGCTGGAATTTGACATGTGATGTATTAAAATGTTCTGAATTATGACTTGTACGGTGCTTCTAGTCCATGGGTTGCTAAAACACTATAAACAATCCCAGCATTTCAGTTTAAAGGACACCGTCAGGTAGAGTTAGATGATATGACAGGAGAAATATGTTTCCACCACAGGTGCTGTCCCTTAAAGCCCTTCGCAGAGGCACAACAATCATGAAACTTTGCAGCCATTACATGTTAAGAGCCATATCTGTGAACACAAAAGTCTGAAACAGTTGAACCAGACATTAACATTTACTTTGCCTGATCCCTAGCACAAAGTCATTGTAATGTCCAACGTGTCAATAGAGCAGCTCATTGCCTGGACCTGATTTTCTGGATATTGTCCACATTTCATATGATGAAACAGATTTAGTATATATTCGGGACAGGCTACGTAGCAATTCAGGGATGATTCGAATCCAGCTGCTTTGCATGGTAATGTGATTTGGGCAGCGGGACTGCTTACCACATTCTCACATGATGTGCGAGTGACAGTTTGTGGTGCTAATGCAACTTTTGCCAACCGCTGCAGACGAAGAGAGTGACAGGAAAACACGGAGAAGGAGAACGAAATAGGCTAAAAGGCAGGTGTGGCATTAAAGCTTCCATTTTGAAAGAATGTTAGTTGAGCCTTTTGTTTTTCAGTGTTGTCTCCTGTGAGATAATTGTTTTTGCTCTGCCTCCACACTGGCGATAGCCATGGCCAGAAGGCATTAAGTTTTCAGGTTGGCCTTCCAGCCCATTTTTGTGAATGGAATATCTTAAAATTTGCCATAATCATTAACTTGGACCCAAGGAAGAACCGATTAGATTTTGGCGGTCAACGTCACTGTGACCTACTAACTAACTAATTTTTAGTCACAACAAAAAATGTATACACTAATGATGACAAAATTTCACACGAATGTCTAACAGGATAAAATGATGACGTGTTGACATCATAATTTTCTGCTACAACACTTTTCTGGCCATTATTCAACGCTGTAACTCAGGAACAGAAGGGGAGCTTAGGACCATATTTCACATTTGGTCGGACAATGAATTGGTGACACTAATCTTGGGCACCCACCTTGAAAATGTGCTGATATCATAGGTCTTCTGTGTTGTTGGGCTGAAGATGTGTGCGAAGCATCCACGCTTTAGAATTTGTGGCTTCTTTGCAGCAGCATCCATATTTGAAGCATTGTGGTCCACCACGAGCTCAACGGTTTTGCTTGAGCTTTAGGTGATTGTCGATGCACCGTGTGACCAGTCTCTCTATCTGTCACTGCATACATTATATGAGTCTGGGCAGACACGGACGTAAACTGTAACTTGACTGGTGAGGGGAGGCATACAAATGTGAGGCAGTATTTCTAGTTCTTCTTGTTTGTATGGAAGTTCCAATGAGGACGTATGGCCACTGTTTCCGTAACCGTGATGAAAGATTTTGACCATATGGCCCAACTATGCATTCAGCTGACAATCAGATATTGCATTTCCTTATGACAGTCCCTGTGTAATGAAACACATGCTTAATGGGTTTGTTTAAAATGTCCTAATGGTGTTCTTGGTCTGTGTCCAAAGATACTCAGAAAGGCAATACAAGAATAATTTAGACATTTGACTTTGGTCTGTATACTTTTGTCAAGGGCACTGATCTCATTAGAATTATTCCCTTATGCCACTGACTGACATTTCTTTTTGGGCTGTGGCTTTTTGACTCGCATGTGTTTCTTTGATTTCAATTCCACCGTGATCGATGGTGCGAGGGAACTTGGCACAATGAACAAAGATCAGCGATGAGACTCGTTGCACCTGCCAGAGTTGACCAGATCATGTAATGAGGAAAGTCCCTCAGGATGTTAACGAAGCCATTAGGCACTCGTGTGAAACTGCTAGGAAGCCAGCAAGTTAAATTGTAGGAGCCAAATTAAAATTCACTGCACATGGCACTGAAATGTAAATATCCTGCCTTTGCGAGGATGAGCTGGCCTCCTTCTCGGCGCTCTAATCGGCTTTGAAAAGATGGTGCAAAGTGCTTAGGAATAATGTGCATGCTCTGTGATAAAACAGGCTGCTTTTATTATAAACCTACAATAGCGAAGCCATGTTTGAAAAAGAACTAAAATATAAGCTTTGTGCATTTTGTTCTCCACACTGAGAATAAGTGGCTCTCATTCAGCAACAGTTTTCTCACACAATGCCTCTTGTCTTATCATTTTGTTTTGTCTTATCATCCCCAGAACAACTCTGATGTGTCTGAAAGCTGTAGATTGATATCAAATATGATATGATTGAGTGATTCAAATATAGATATATCTTGCCTTCTCCCATTTCATGAAACGACATGACTGTCTATGGGCAGTGTGTTTATATCCAAGAGATGCTTCATGTAGGCTGTCAATCACATGCATGCAGTCAAACATGTTGATTTACATACAGTTATGAGGTAATTGAAGTTGATTAGTAAGGCTATTATTTTGCAGTCAGGGGCTTTTAATATGGCAAATCTTTACAGCAGTGTTTTAAAATGAAAAATTCCTGCCTTTAGATTAACAACTAAATTTAGATTCTATGAAAGTCCAATTTTGTTCAGAAGGTATCAGTTAATGTCCCACGGTTGACTGGTCCCCACATTCATTGCTCCGTGCTCTATGCTAATCCTCTTGAGTACATGGCCCTTCTACACGCCCCGAGGGGAGTAATCTCCCGCCTTATACCACCAGAGAAGTTGGAGAACGATGGATAAAAACGAGCGCCCAGGGCTGCAATTCAGATGTGTTAAGATTGGTCTTGTTCCAGAGGATGTGACCACTCTCGCAGACACAGTGAATTTCCATTTGAGTGCCTTCTGTCCCAGAAACTAGCCAGAGTTGTCCCAAATGATCTGACCTGCACCTCCCCCTCATTTGTCTACATTAACTTTGCATGTGTGGTCCGTCCACTAATAAGTGGGGCAGATTTATATTTAGCCTCGCCTGCAATGACTTTGAAAGATCCAGGTGACTCTCGTCATGAGACCCTCGTCAACCTCTCAGCTCGAGGTGCTTATTCGTCTCTGCAACATTACAACGACTTAAATGTCTGCGTCCTTGTCATTAGTTGGGTTACAATCAAGCTCTATGTAGTGTTTCTGTCTTGCAGTTGAAAATGCAGTAAAAGCCTGTCTGAGATGTTTATTGCCTTTTCCAAAAGTAACACAAGGGATCATAAAGATACTTAACGTCCTGTTTTCGTTATGCCTCTAGCAAACACTGTAATTTCTGTGGGTGGGGGACGATAATAGCGCTGTCAAAGAGTTTTATACGTAACTGAACTCAAACTCTTGTTCTAATTATGTTAAGCATTAAAGCAACTAAGTGGCAAAACTGCACGGCAATAAGTTGGCCTGAATTAAACCATCTTTCCATTTTAGTTTGGAGTTTGAAGCAGCTTGCAGGGACAAACACAGGCCTTGTTATGAATTGCACCTTTAGTGGTACAAGCAATGTCATATGAACCACACACGTTTTTGTGACACTGCAGAGTAGTTATCTGACCTTTCACTTTAGTGGCGATACATCCAACTGTGGTGTTTGAACCTTCAGGATCAAGTCAGTTGGTCTGCAACAGTAAAATGAAACGGTCCTTCCGAAGTGCTACGAATGAAAATGAAGCCTTGGAGCACTCAAGTGACCCATCACAAAGAATTTGAACATAAAACTCTATAGTGATGCCTTGAGGTGGAAGGGTATTGCACTCAGCCTCAGCCTTTGTTTTACTCATCACAGTATATTGACTGCAACATAAAATGTAAGATACAGGAATACAATTATCAAAGACTTAAAAGTAGTTCTTCAGTAACTTTAAACTTTCAGCATCAGCTATTCTTAACTGATACTAAGGGAAGAAAAACATTAAACTTCTTAAGACAGGATGAGACTAAAAAGTAACATTAGGTGTGTTATATATGGAGCAGTTACCAGATCGAAAACAGACCAGGCATTAGAAACACAAGGGGCTATGTTGGTGAGGGTGTGTCATTGGAATTATGAGTGAGACAATGAGAAGCAATCCAGGCCAGCTTAAGCAGTCGATGCATTACGTTGAAGGCTTATATCTCTACAATCAGCAGGTAAAGAGTAGAAATAAAGCCTTACCCTGCTGCAGTAGCAGCTGAGATGCTCGGCCACATCCCTGTGTTTTACTTGTCTGGCAGATTGAGCCCACTTTTGGGGGCGGGCTTCGAAAATGGACATAGCCATGTGTTTATAGGTGACAACCAATATTTTCAGACCAATCGGAAACAAACAGGACTCGGCTGTCCTGCAAAGACTGTACTTACTTTAATGTCTACTTGATGGTTTGTCACTTTTCGTGTGTTGTGAGGATTTCAGTGTACAAATTGTGTTTTTATATGAACACTAGGTTAAAACCTGCTTCTGAGAACATGCTCTAATCAGCCTTATCAAATATAGTCATGGTCTGTCACTTTTATTTCATGTTATATTGTTCTCTCACTGTTGTCACACAAATAATGTTATGTCATGCATAAATTACATGTATTTATTTGACTGGTGTTTTTCCACTCATTGTTGATGTGAAACTCTTGATGTGACACCACTTCCATTGTGGCCAGAAGTGCTTGAAATGTTCTGCACAGTAGAGAGATCAAGCACTACGTGATTAAGTGTTGAATTACCGTTTAAAGGTCAACTGTTGCAAGGTCAATTTTGCAGGAATGTTTGAGGAGTTTTGCAATTTTCACACATGAATGCCGCTGACAGTGTTAGGGTATGATGAGAGAGAGCGCGAGAGAGGGTATACATTGCCAGTGGCACAATCCGTAAAAGGTTTCACAGCTGGTATGTGCAAATAAAGCAGAATATGTTGCAGTGAGGTTCATGATATTTTAAGTTAGTTAGCAAGATAAGACTTTTAAGTTCATATCCAGGTTGAATATATGTCTTCAAAATTTATATTCACAAAACTAAATTTAGTTTTGTATTACATATGTTTAGAGGCATTTTATTGCTTTTTACTACTGTACTGCCACTATACTGTATTTTTAAATTCTAGGAAGAGGAAGCAGCTACAGCTGGTCAGTGAGCTTGTTTGGGGGTCATCAAATTGCTCATTGACAAATTTTGCCAAGGATGCAATATTTAAGAGTATGTCCACTTCCACACCAACACACACACACACACACACAATTGAAGGTGCACCTTCCAAAGCTGTTGTTTATGCACAATGTGGAGCTTTTTCCTGCTGTTGGCCACCTTTATGTCCCACTATGACACCATGACAAAGTGCCAAGGCTGCAGGTCTGCATATTTTCTGCCACCATATGTGGACAAAGAAAGGTGGCAGCAGGTGAAGAAGATAGATGGGGTGGGCATGGTGATGGACACAGGTAGCTTGGCAGAGCTAACAGCCCCCGTCCACCTGGCATTAGTTACCATTGTCTTACGCCCCATTTTCCTGGCACAGCCTTTGATTGAACTGGCGGTGAGGTGAGGATTTGGCATTGGGAGGGTTTTACCTCCCTGATAACAATAGACCACAAACGGGGGAGGTGGCTGTTTGTGTTGTGCATTGTGGAACAGGATTGTCTAATGGAGGTTCTCTGTGCATTGTGCAAGGTTTCTGGAAAGGGATTTGTGGTTTGTAAAAGGGCATCTGAGTCCCGCTGCTCGGTTTGGCTAATCAATTGTGTGTCCTCACTGGGTTGTCCTGCAATTGTCCTCATACAGTATGAGGCAGTTTCTCATTACGAAAGGATCTAATTGACACAGTTTTTACAGCATGCAGGGAGAAAGATATACCCATTATTTCTGGTTCAGTTTAAAAGAGAAAAAAAAAGGTATTTTCATTGCAAGCACACCCCGACACCCCTAATCATGACCGGGGTGCCCTGTACGGTGCAGAGCACAGGCTCCCGCCCCGACAGATTATCCGGTGTGAATGTTTGGGAATGATAATGAGATCAAAACACCTCACTAAGCTGGAAAGAGAGGGTGGAGACAGGAGAGGGAGTAAGGGAAAGCGAGCAGGGGAGAGGGTGAGCGATAGCTGCGATAAATTGCAGAAGCAGAACTACTTGAGCATAAAATTAGATTTTACAAATGTGTGTTGTTACCTGACAGTCCTCTGACAGAGGAGATATCACAACATTATAGGGCGGCATGAGTACTACTAATCATATCAAATAAATAAGAATGCGCCTCAGCTGTGATGAAGCTGGATGGTGATTTATTGTGGACACTGAGTTAGAGGGGGAAATAACATAATTAAAACAGCCTTTCTTATTATGGACTCAAACATTGGAAGCCTAAATTCAATTTATATGATAATATGTTAAGCTCTGTAAAAACTGTACACATTATGACATTTGTCAAAATACTGTGACAGTGAAAACTTGTCAGTGACAGTTGATTTCACGTTTTGAAGAAACGCTTTTGTAATTTAACATTAACTGGTTTCCAATGATGGACATTTCGCTCCTTGATGTGCGTTTCTGTCGTCATTCCGCAATGTTTATCGGTAAAGCTTCAGAACAGTTGAGCAGCACCTGCATCATCTGTCCCTTCCACCCCTAGACATTCCTGATGCTACCGATTAAGGATATATGATTAAGAATAAGAATCTGCTTGCTGTGGAAGAAATACATTTGCGATATGCACAACCTGTCAATGCAAGAAATGTAAAGATATTCTTCGTAATGGATTGCTATAAGGCGGAGCATTTGAGTAAACAAATTTTTTTTTTGCCACGTTATTGGTGGTACAAATAGTAATTTAAAATACATCATTAAGAAAACAATAAATCAGTCTGAATGACGAATAGAAGCTCTAATTTCAGTTGGCTTAGCAGGGAGACAGTGTGTGTGCGTGTGTGTGTGCGCGTGTGTGTGTGTGTTTGAGGCAGCTTTATCTACAGTGTGCTCCAAGAAGATGAATAAATATGCCGAGGGTTCTATTCCCCAAGGTGATAAATCTATGGGGAAATATTTTTCCCGATGTTAACGCAAACAGATAACGATGGTTATATCTGTTACAGTGCAATGGTCTTGACACTAATAACGTCAATAATGATAGGTTGTAAGACAGGTTTATGTTTTCAGGTTTGTAACAGTTGGTCACATGATTTTCAGCTGTTGAATATTGTGTTTGGAAGTTTTTTGCAGGACAGTAAAACTTGTCATTTTAACTTTCTTAAATGTAGAAAGGAGAGGGGGGACTTAAGCCCTATGGATAGATTTCATGTATTTGGCACAGCTTTAAAAAGCTAAACAGGATGTTTATTTCTTTGTAATCTGGGGCTGTGAGGTACAGAAACATGGTGGTTTCAGTTTTATGTTTGGGCCATTTGAAAGATAAGGCTAAGATTAGGCCTACTGTTTAATGTGCTTATACTCAAATCTTTACAAAGGGAACTCAAATACTGTTATTGGTCAACAAATCTGTTGTGGATATAAAATGTTAATTTTTCATAGTTTAGTTATCCCAAACATTGTTGAGGAGCTGTAAAAGACACTCTCTTGGTGAAGTTGCAACTAAACTGCATTTTCTTGCTAGAACTCTTGTGCAGAGTACCTCAGTGATCAATTTAAAGTCAAGGTTATGACTGAAGCAAAGTGAAACCATTTACCCACCCTGTTCTGGCCTGATCAGGCTATTTTGGCCCAGTAAAACTGGATCTTAGTTTAATCCAATGAGACTGTTGGTATCACTTAATATAATAAGTCGCTACATTTTATTAAATATATTTACTAGGTATCAGTCAATAGTTGCACATTTTAAATAAAAAATACACAAAAGAAATTGGTAATGACAACAGAAGTGATGGAAACTGATATTACTAATTTGATATTATGATAAACAATTTTGAATGACTAGAAAAGACTTAATTGTATGGCAGAGTGGTTATACGGTGTTTCCCACTGACAGGTGAAATGAAAATACATGGTCTTTACTGATTTGGCAGGCTTCACTGCACAATATGCAATTTTCTGCTGTTAGGCGTCTCTCAACCAAAACAATTAGCAAAGACAGAGTTTGATGATGTCAGGGAGGTAGTGTGGGATCACGGGACAATTGCCGTTATTATTTTTAGGTTACAGTTCCATCAGTGTTCATTGGGTGAGGGTTAGGGTTCTGTAATTAAAATTAAATAATTCATTCAATGTAAAAGGTCCTTTAATTTGTGGTGTTTTGCAATTAACATGCAAACTTTAGCATGTCTGCACAGACCTGTCAGTCTCTATCACCCTTTTAACAGTCAAGCCGTTTACTCTCCAACAATTAACACTTGGATTAAGCTAATAAACACAGGCTGTTCTGTTTGGTGGTCTGTCACTATTCTACAACATACAGTCACACAACCCAGTGGTCTGAGTCGCAGTAACATCAATAAAAACAAACAAACCTGGCTGTACTTCAAGGTCAAAATAAGAAACATCCAATCATTTCGATCAAAACTCTTCAATGTGCACTGCTAACAGTGCGTGGGGAAACCCCCCCAAAAACACTTCCCAAGTCAGCGGCCCCTCCCAATACAAAACTCTATAGGTTTTTTACTGTACATGCACACTAAATATGTGTTTGCCTATGTTGTTCTTCTAAGGTTAAAACATTAATTTATTGATCTGAGGTGACTTCTGCAACTAATGAGCCAACATGCTGCCAGACTCCCTTAATTAAGCAGCACTGTTAATTTCCTCTCGTGATACTTATCATTGATTAAACGTAACAGATTCCTGGTCGGCTTTTTTTTTCTTTTGCTACATTTGGTACAAAATGCAGAAACGGCTTCTTTAACCACTGGTCTCAGTATTGTATAACAGTTAATCCCAAGTGTTGTGTTGTTACTCAGAATTATGGAGGAACATATTCTTCCAGAAATTGGCTGCATTTCTGTATGTTCATGGCAGTTTGTGTGTGTGTGTGTGTGTGTGTGTGTGTGTGTGTGTGTGTGTGTGTGTGTGTGTGTGTGTGTGTGTGTGTG
>JBBPCS010000855.1:1352270-1373003 GCA_037974645.1 Hollardia meadi | reverse complement strand
GGGGGTGTTCCTTTGTATTTTATGTAAAAGAAAAGTGCCGAAGTCCAGTTATTTGCTCCACCATTGTGGTATTCTGGTGAAATAAAAGGACACTTTAATGAAAAGACGAGCCTGAGATTTTCTGCTGCTCTGATGGAACAGACAGACAGACACACACACACTCTCTTTAAATCCATTATGGCTTTAGACTTCAAAGCTAATATTGGGTTTTTCTGCATTCCCTGAAAGTGGAGAGGGTTGCTCCATGTTTGCTGAGCAAATATAATACCCTGTGTACTGTGCACTGCTCCCCTCGCTGCTATAAGTGCAAATGTCTCTCAATATTTTTCTCCATTTATCCCCACTTGGAATTGTGTCTGTAACTTCTCTTTTCCTTCTGATTCTATTTGAGACCAGTTGTCATGGGCCTTACGTCTCTTTCTCTTTTGTTTTTCAGGTGGGATTTTCGAACAAACAGACGGACCCGTTTCCCTTGTTAGTGCTGAGGAGCTTGCCTTTAAATTTGCTGTCAATAACATTAACAGAAACAGGACTTTGTTGCCAAACACAACGCTAACATATGACATACAGAGGATTAATATCTACGACAGTTTTGAGGCTTCAAGAAAAGGTGAGTGGCTTGTTCTGTGTTTATTCATGGATTGTGATTAGAGTGTGGATGAAGACAAGAATCTGGTCAGTCAAAGCAACAAAATATCAGTATTAGTTTGATATTCAGTGGAACGAACTGTTTTTGTTTTTATCTTGCTCCTCTCTAGCTTGTGACCAGCTGTCTTTAGGTGTGGTTGCAATATTTGGACCCTCACATAGTTCGTCCTCTAATGCTGTGCAGTCCATCTGCAATGCGTTGGAAGTGCCGCACATCCAGGTGCGGTGGAAACATCACCCAATGGACAATAGGGATACCTTTTATGCCAATTTATACCCGGATTATTCTTCACTAAGCTATGCTATCCTGGACCTGGTGCAGTTTCTAAAATGGAAAACAGCTACTGTTGTATACGATGACAGCACAGGTGACTATATATTTAATGAAAGTCTTAACCATTTACCACATTGTTGCTGCATTTTCTGTGCGATACTGTTGGCACCGCATTCATCAGTGCCGTTTTTCCTCTTAAGGTCTTATAAGACTGCAGGAGCTGATAATGGCCCCGTCCAGGTACAACATCAGGCTAAAGATCCGTCAGCTTCCTCTTGACACGCAGGACATGAGACCCCTTCTTAAAGAAATGAAGAGGAGCCGGGAGTTCCGCATCATCTTTGACTGCAGTCACCATATGGCTGCACAGATTCTCAAACAGGTTAGTGACAGTCCTACAGAGTGTGGCATATAATGTCAGATCTTTTGCTCGGCTGCCAGACAAATCTAAGCATGTGGTCCTCTTCCACACAGCTGGCACGAGCATCAGTTGATTCTTTCCATAATCATTGTGAATGAAAATATGGAGGCTTTGACTTGCCGTGAACGAGGTGAGAGGAGAGTTAGCTGTAGGTGTTTCAGTAATGATTAAATAGAGAAAGTATGGGGGTACTACCTTAAAAGTGAGCGTAATAATATTTAATTTAATTCTAATATTTACCAATTGATATTTATGAACTTGTGGAAAATATACTTCTTTTAGTTAGCAATCTCATGAACTTAAGAAGAGTAATATGTCATATTTTGACATGGAGCTGTAATTGTGATGCACAGATGTTCATTTTTTTCATGTGTTGCAAGTGGTTTTGAACTGCAGACTGTAAAACTGTACTGATGTAATGCTTCTACTGAAGCTTGGGCTTTCACCATTTCATACATTGGGGGTTTGCCAGTGAAATATTTGACAATAAAATGAAATATGGTTGATAGAAAGCGATGCCAAAGAAATATAAACAACACATTTCACAGATGAGTTGTTGGCCAGTTTGACTTCAATATGCATTCCACAAACAGGATCCAAAATGTTTCATTATCAAAACTGCACATACATATGTTTTGATATAAATGACTGTCAGTCAACAAAGAGCTGTCAGTGTGACACTCAGAGTAGAAATTGTGTAGGTGGTCTATTGCTCTATAGTTGTCAGGAACAACTCCCTCCATTCAGTTAGCTGTCAGCCTCTGTTAACATGTTTACCAAATGCATCATCTTCTCCCAAGTTATTTAAATCTAAGTTACTGAGATCTAAGGTGACATATATCCGCTCTTGGCCAGTCTGCACATCTTGCACCGAGGAATCAGTGTCCTCTTGAGAGAAGAAGTGAGAGATGGTTTTGAGGCAAAAGTGCTCCAGACAGTTCCCTTCCAGGGCCAACTTGTCAGGATGCGACAGCACAGACGACAGCTGTTAAAAGATGGGAGAACAGGTGATTGGCTATAAAAACTAAAATAGATGACGGTACATCCTAAAAATCTGGTAAATACTGCCTAGATTACTGCCTAGCGCACAAAGTAAGAGCTCTCAAGAAAATGCAGTGTGAAAGTCACCTAAAAATGACTTTCTTACTAAAGGCAAATTTGGAATGAATATCACAAACATTTTGATTTGCAGGCAGCACTAATAAAATTTACCAGCTACTGAACTTCAGCATCTTAATACTTGCAGACTGCTCCATTTACAGTTTTGCAAAAAAAGACTATAAGCAGAAGAAGGAATTGTAATGTCACTTGACTGGTGCTGCAGGTATGAAGGAGGATCTGACGTGGCTCTTTAAAAAGGGTTTAAATAACACTAGTAATGCATTATGCCCTTGGATTCAACATGCCTCATGCCTTTCAAATTATCTTCCCTCAAAGATTGCAGAAGCATGTCCGTGGTGTCTTAAAAAAGAACTCTGTGTGCCATATGTTTTGAATTTTTTTGCTGTGACCCTACTGTATTGGTGGGAAACAGGGACATATGGAGTTTTACTAAAATAAGAGGTAAATAAAGAATAGAAACTTGTCATGGTGTCAAATTCACCCTGCAGCAGTGAAAAAAAAGAGAAGTACCTCAATTCATAAAAACTGCTCACAATTAAATTGACACAAAGTTTCAATGTCATGTATTTTGACTCGATGTCTATAGATGGAGAAGTGAATTTGCCTCCATAGAAGCAAAGAATCTTATTTACATAACCTTGACTCTTTTTTTCCACAACAGATGGTACGATGAAATGGGGAGCACAACTGCCATGAGAATACGGTGCCTTTTAATGTAGATTGAGCGAAACAAGTGATGGAGTGTTCGGATGTGAGGCAAAGATTACCGAGCTCCTTTGATTGAAGCCTCTCCTCTCAGCTGGGATAACGTCACATGGCCTCAACCATTGCAAACCATTTCAATGCATAGAAAGACATCAAGTACAGTTTCTACTCTGTAATTCTATGGACCACATATGGTTCAGATATCCCAGCAAGCTATAGCAGAAACTCGCGCACAAATTGGACATCTTGTTAGTCAATATGTGCTCATTGAAACCTGGTGTTTTTTTCTTTACTGATGGCTGAAAAGTCTTTGTGTGCATCTCTTTAACATTGTTTGTTCTGCTGCTGATTAGACAATGCCCTGAGATGACAAAATGACCATTTTCTCTATCCTGTCTCTATCCATTCACACCTCTCTCCCCCATCTTCTGTCTCCGTATCCCTCCAGGCCCAGACCATGGGGATGATGACAGAGTATTACCATTATATCTTCACCACTCTGGTAATGTACCTTGCTTGTTAATGCAAATAGAGTCTCGTTCGTTCTCATCTCCCTACCGCTTGAGCTTTTGATGAATAGCAGCTAATTGCCAATGGGGATTGGATCCAGTCCATAATATCAATTTTGTTTGACAAGCTGGAGGCATAATGGAGTCTTCAGTGCGCTTTAGCAAACTCTCCGCTGTATAGTAAAGTCAACAGAAGCCATTGAGGTGGGAGCATAAAAAACAACAGCTTGAGATCTAGTATCTATCTATCTATCTATCTATCTATCTATCTATCTATCTATCTATCTATCTATCAAATAGACTATATCACTGTCGATTGTGATTGTGCTTTTGTAAAGGTTATAAGTTAGTGTCTAAATTTTAGCTAGTTAGCATACAATCGGTGTATGTGTTTTATATATATATTTTCAAGTATTAAAGAATGGAAGTAAATGGTTTATGCCCCCTAAACTTTTTCACTATCACATATGTTTAGCATAAATTGGTTACGTTATTTTCGTTCCTATCTTGAGCATTTCCAGTTCTCACTCTGATGAAATGATCACGTCTGACTAATACAAGCAGACCCAGCAGAGAGCCGTTGCTGCTCTTCACCGAAAAGCTGGCTATCTCGTGACGAACAGACTGAATGGGAATGAATACCAGCGTGATCGGTGCTGTTCCTTTCACTCTCCGTTATTGTCTCCGTTTCTGCCTCCCTCGTGCACACACACTCCCCGTCTCTGCAGACTAGGCCACTCTGTTATGATAATGTGACATGACACCGAGGTCCAGGCATGATGTGTGTCATATTTCACACTTGACAGCGTGGCAATGACATGGGTCTGGCATGCTTTGTATTTGTATAACAAGTCTATTGCTCTAAAAGGGAAATTCAAAACTCCTTTTTATTACTGGTATACGTGTTTAACAGTTTCCTAGCAGAAGGGGGGGGGATACTATAGGATTAACTTAAAAGCTTTAATTTGATATGATTTTCTACAACAACAACATTTTTCACACAAATGCAGGATATCTTTATAGAATCACAGTGTGTCATCTATCTAAAGCTGCAATATGCTGTCATATTGATAGACACACCATTAAGAAGATTATACCAGGCGGTCCAAAATGATGAATACTTGCATTGTATACATGGCAATACAATTTCCTTTCGATGAAATCCACTGATGTCTGCATTTGCCTTCTGAGGTGAGGAAATGCCGACTTATTAGAGCGTGAAAAGGCAACAGCAGAACGTTATGGGGTAATAACTTCCTTGTCCTTTGAAATGAGTCTGTCATAGCTCCCGCATTGCCATAGCTATCTCTGAGAACATAAAGCTGAGAACTTTGTTATATTTGCCTCATCCAGAACACTTCTGTAAGCACTCAGACATATGCAGCATGATCTCCAGGTAAGGATTTCAGTATAATGCTGTTGTAGGGTTATGTTTTACAAGGCATTGCTGCAAAAAAAAGTGAACTTAAAATTAGAACAAGTGGCATTTCTGACGTCCCAAAATGCCCTGATAAAACATTAGGATGTCACAAATGATAAATTCTATTTTTTTTTTTTTTAACAAACAATTCTGTCCCAGTTAGTTTGTATTCTTAGCTTCAAAAGCGAAGAAACTTGTAACCTGATCTACTTCTCTGCGCAGTTTTGAATGTCATATAGACATCAGTGATTTACTTTGATCTCTGTCCATAAAAGAGTACTGTACTGCATTCTAGTGGGAAAGATAAAAAGAGGAGAAAAATTTCAGTGACTAGCGGCGACTGTTCTTTAGTAAGTGTCTTACACGCTCTCGTTCCCCCAGAAGTAACCCCACAGGGTGCTAATGAAATATCTATGTTCATCCAAATGTATTCTCCAAGCCCCCTGGCCCATTCCGACACGACATGTGTCAACATGTGACTTCACACTTCAGCTACAATGGCTGCCCCAGAAATTACAGCAGCCCAAATTGAATTTCTTTTTGCTCAGAAGCTGCCATGGGAATGCAAGTGTTGAATTATTAATATGAACCAACAGAATTGGTGTTTTTCTTTTACATTTTCTGAGCTGCCAGCAATCATTAAAATATTACCAAATAATAAATCTGCACCTATAAAGATTCTTTCACATGCACATGAGTAGGAAAGACAAAATATATCGCAAGCTTGTCGTTTGTGCACTATAATTGATTGTTATGTAGGCACAGAAACAATAACAATTTGTCAATTCTAAAAGGATTTGCCAGCAGAAAAGCATCTCTGGCGCTGGAGCCTTTTAAGATTTAATTTACCACAACAACACTGGTTCAGACTCTGCACTTAAAACTACTGATTTGACATTGAAAACTACTTCCTTTCACCCTTTTTGGTCTTAATATAGTCTCTCTTAAATCAGCTGCAGCACCATTCTCTTTAATGTGAAGAGAAAGCATCCAGGACAAATAATTGAAACAAAGACGCTCAGGGCTGGCAGACTGAACGAGACTCCATCCTTCATTAATGTTGTCTCTCAAAAGGACCTGATGGCCATTGACCTGGAGCCATATCGTTTCTGTGGTGTCAACATGACTGGCTTCCGCATCCTCAATGTGGATAATCCCCAGGTCGCATCTATTGTGGAGAAATGGTCAATGGAAAGGCAGCTACCACCTAAACCTGACTCAGGCCTGCTGGAGGGCATCATGACGGTATGTTTAATTACTTTTGTGTTGTTTCTTTTTTACATTTATCTATCTGTCGGTCTTTTATCTGGCTTTTGCCCATGGTACAATGGTTTTAACAGTAAACAGTTACCCAATAACAAAAAAAAAAAAATCTTACCTCAGCAAATATTATATCTTTACTTTATCACTTTATCTAATTTATACAAACAGTCAACTCTTTCAGGCTGTGGTTCATGTATAATTAAAGCATAAATACAGTTTCAAGTGTGAACACAGATTTGAGAGGGTCAGCTACAGTTCTACTAAATGTTGAATGGGAAAGATGCATATTTTTTAGTGATTTTAAAGGTGGTATGAGCATTGGTACCATAGTGAGTGGTGGAGTGAGAGTTCAAACCTCTTTTAAACGATTGTTGTGGAATGCCTTGATGTCTCCTCGTGGCTTCAGTAGGCACAAATGTCTTGTTAATTAGAGAGGTTAGAAGACAAAAATCATTCATGCTTACACATAGACATTCAAGGTATGTAAATAACTAAGTAAACCAATTACGTATAAAAATGGTTCTCAAAAAGGATAACCTGTCTAGCCTTGAACACATTAAGTAAGAGTCGTTACACACATTATCCAAGCAAAAAGCTGAAGCTATAGGGTGAGCTAAGGTCCCTGAGCCTGTATGTATGAAAAGGAAAAAAGAAAAAGCCACCTCCTCAGAAAAAAAAACCTGCCTATGTTTTGGCATGTTGATGGCAGGGTCAGATATTGGCAAGAATAGCACAAATCCACAAGATTCTCTTTAATGCTTTCAACAGTGAAGGTGGGGGTGATATAATCGCTTGGAGAACATTTATTAGGCCAATTTGCGCCAATTACAAACAAGCCAGTCACCCTTTACAGCCAATCTTTTTCAAATGGATAGTTTATAATCGGCGATGCACCATTGTCTCAGTATGTCTCTCGGACAATGACAGAGACTTTGGCTCACTCCAATGGCCCACACGGTCCAAATATCAAACTGAGTAGTCTGTTTGGGGTTAGATAGCGCAAGATGTTCATAACATGAATGTGCTACCAGGAATTCATTTGTCCCACCAAGACAGAAAGATCTTAATGGTAGGTTGAATCCAACCTTCAGGCTTTTCCGGAGGAGAATTCTGAAGGTTACAGATTACGGAGCTACAGTCGAGTTGTCAGGAAATGTATAGTAGTAGTAGTACAGTTCAAGTGCTGACAAACGAAAAGTGCCAGTCATTTTTTCCCATATGTGTCATACTGCCAGAAATTAATTGCTGATTTGTAGCACATGTTATAAATTTTGACCTTATACCTAGCAAATGAAAGGGGAGCTCTTTTACTTTAATCCTCTTCGTATGGCAAATATGTCCACTAATATGCAAATCCCAATAACATGCAATTCTGATTCTGATATTACAAATAGAACCACTTAGAACCACTTTATCATAGCATGTAAATTAATAATGTAGCAAATGCACCAAAGGGACATTTACTTTCATTTTCTTTTCTGCTTAAGTTTCATTATTTTGGACTAAACTTTTCCAACTGTTTGTTATTCAAATGTAAAAACACAAAGGTTTTTAACCTGGTATTACTCTTAAACTGATTAACAGGTGTTCCTGTACTCTGTCTAACTGTATACAGCAATTAAATCCCAATTAAAGACGTCGTCTGAAGAATAATTATGTAAGGCATATGTCAGTTATGTAAAGAAGAAAAAAAAAATTCAAATCAAATCAGTTGAGAAACACGGAAGATGCTCATGTCATTAAATTCAAATTGTACATGTGAACTTATCCCAAATGTATATAGTTGGCCTTTAAAAGGGTCCAAACCTGACTTCATGAAAGGTTAGGGTTAGGGGCCTTTGTCCTTTGGATACTTCCATATTAGTCTAAAGACAAGATTGATGGTGTCCAAGCTATTTATGTCTTTTCACAGGCATCAACTGAAATAATGTTCACCCCTTATTCCAGACAGATGCAGCTCTGACCTATGATGCAGTCCACATTGTGTCCGTGTCATACCAGCACGCCCCACAGATGACCGTAAACTCATTGCAGTGCCACCGCCACAAACCCTGGAGATTTGGAGGGCGCTTCATGAGTTTCATCAAAGAGGTGATGGGCAACTTTGGTCTTTTGCTATTCGATTTAAGTATTATTGATATGAGAGCATATTGTAAATATAAATAAATGACAACAAGAGTGGAGTGAGGACTGTGCAGTCATTTGGGAATTAGATATTTACCTATCAAATCAATCATATTCGCATACAAAGCAAACCAAGCCTTGATAGACACATCAAAGCAGCGTTGTTGTCACCTTTATAAATTCCTTGTATTTATAACCTAGTTTCCAGAAAGCGTTTACTGTAACCTTTTGAAAACACAACTAGTGCAATCAGCTCTTATTTAATCTAACATGAGGGTCTGACAGTGCCTCAGAATACACAAACAAGCTTGTGGAAAATGACATGTAACAATGCATTTTGTGGCAGACTAAGGGTGTGCAGAGATGCCACTATTTGTATCCTGTGTTGTTTAACAAAATAATTTGTATTTTTATTTGTCTGGGGTGTGGTTAAGAAATGTCTAGAATTGCAGGAATTCCATTTGTATTTTCCCCTCTTATAATCACCCCCATTATTGCACAATTAAGGCATTAACCTCTGGGATCTACAGTATTCTACTCAGGCTTCGCCTTCTAACCAGGATCCCTCATCTACGATAACTGCCCAATAAATTTGCATATACCCACAGAGCAATCAGAATGATGTCCATATAAAAAGGGCAGACCTTAACTGATTTCCTCATCCACTTTTCATTAGCAAAATGGATGACAACTTCTGTTCAGCACCAATGGCTTCATCCAAAAATGTTTTTCTTTTCTGTGCACAGGCTAGGTTTCCATGGTTGACCAACGCTGTCGGTGCTTTATGCGCCTCAGTGCTAAACATTCTGACAGCATGTGCAGCTAGTTTCAGGCATGCTTTTTGGCCATTTTCAAGTGAAGATCTCTCTTGACCTTTACTGTAATGACAGTGAGAGAAAATTTGTATAGTTCTCCTGGTCGATTCACCCATCGACAGCATCCATCTCCATCAAGATGTTAGAGATGCAATAAAATGTATTTGCAACACTGAAGTCCAAGATCTAAAGCAAGAGTAGGCAGAGAATCCACGGCGACCCCAAACTCATCTTATAATATACAGTAAGTGGCTAGTCAATGTTTGGAATTGGCATAGCCCAAAACCTCATCTGATTTCTGTGTGGAAACCAGCCTCTTTTTTTTCTTGAGCTGCAAAGATAGGTGAGGACTTTCTTGAGGTCTATATGTTTCACTTAAAAGGGAAAAACATGCGTCTCACCCTCTGCTAAATCATTCCCACTTCAGTGGGAGAAGTTGACCTGAGTTTTGTCAGCATCAAAGAAGGGGGTACAGTTATCATGCATTGCCCCTTAAGTCTGTCAAAGCTTTTAAGAGAAACCTGCGTGAAATCAATCCATTGATTATTGTAACTCTGGCTCGATTAAAACAGGTGGGTCTCTCTCACAAACCATCCCTGCTGCTTTTTTTTTTAGCTGACTTGGTAAATGAGGAAGATCGTCAGGGGTGAACTGAAGGAGGCGGTGGGCACAGTGCCTATTGCGATCGATTGAAAGTACATGTAATCTGATTTTCAGTATGCGGTTTATATGGTTTGTATTAGGGATGGGCAAGAACTCAAGAGAAGAAACTAATTTCCAGGTTGTGCTATGTATTAGTAGCATGTTATTTCATTGCATTGGCTGTGCACTCTCAGCTTACGCTGGAGGGAGGTTACTAAACGTGCACCTAACATCCCTTATGGTTACAAAATGCCTTTTTTTACAACAGCAACTGTAAGCTACTAGGAACACTGTAGAACTAGTGTAAAAACAGCAACACTAATAGCTGTGCACACACAATTTACTTTGTAGCTGTAACCTGCACTGTACATTTACTGCTCCTGACAACTTGTTGCTTCTCCTCCTGCTCCGCTCCACTCAGCAACACACTCCTCACTGTATTAAAAACTGGGTTTTTGGCCTCCTAAACGCTGCAGAGCCCTCTAATACACCCACAGTTAATGGCTGTTTACAGTATAGATATAGAATATAATTTACTGATCTCTACAATCTGTGCAGTGCAGAAAGGTAGGTCAACCCTAATGCCTAGCCACATTTTCAATTTTGTGTTACCTTTGGACCTTATTCTTACGGTCCATTTTTTTCTTTTTGCGAGTACTCGAGTATTCTATAATTATCTAATGCAAGTACTCGATTATGGAAATGACTTAAAATGCCTATCCCTAGTTAGTATGTGGTTAATGTGGTTGGCATCTTTACATTAAAAGTGACATCTGAGAAACATTGTCCATCAACTTTGACGGTCCGCCTCCCTTTGTCTTCATAAGGCTTTACCTTGAATGAGAAAATGCTATTGATCTTTTACTCATAATGTGACTGTTTTCAACCATTCCTACAATACCAAGAATATGCAGTGTAAAAAAAAATGTGTTCTGAAATCTGACTGCCCATCTTGCAGTGTTTCTCAGCTCCACATTCCCAACTGGCACAAGATCCATGAACACTTTTGTTTGTGTCTGAGTTGAAGCAACAATTTCTTCTCTGTCTGCCAAATGTGCAAACACAACATCACAAAGGCCATTGTAAGATTATAATGGACAACAAACAATGTCAGGTTTGTGTGTGTGTGTGTGTGTTCAGGGTCCAAAATCAGCACCGGCCGCTCACCAAATGTGAGTAAGAAATTGGCCAAAAAAATAATGATGTCAGCTGCAGCATTTTGTTATGCATCAAAACTGCACACTGGTGAGGCATGCAACATATGGCCACCAATAATTGTATCGCAGTACTTTTATGTACCCTCGCTGTCCACCGTTGCTACAGTTATTACACACAAGGCCTCCAAATGGGAGGGGTCAGTTAAGCTGTGTGTGTGCTAATTTAACAAATTAAAAAAACATTAACTATTTTAACTCATATAATTATTAAGAGAGAGACAGTGGTTAAGGAAGTACTAAGATCGTTTATTCAGAAAAAGTACTAATACCACACTGTAAAAAACAACAACTCTGTTACATGTAAAATCCCTGCATCGAAATGTTACTTAAGTAAAAGTATACTATAATTAGAAAAAATGTACTTAGTAAAAGAAAACAAAAAGGATGTCCCTTTGACTGTGCTCCTATTATATATTATATCAATAGATTATTATTTGTCATGCATTAAAAAGCAGGATTTAACTGTACTTTACTGTAGCAAAGATGGTAGAAAGATACCTCATTACAAGCTTATTCTAACGGTATGAAATGGTACACACTGATGGTCTCCTCAGTTGGGCGTAAACATAATTTTTTATGTTTACGCTTTATTTTTCTGCTCCTTTTTATCTGCTAGCTCAATATGCTCACTAGAGATCTTGAGTTCTCGCGAAAGTGCGTTGCTGAGGCACGAACAAATTTCTCCTGATTTTTTTGTCTGAAAAATGCCATTTTAGTGTCAGTTCACATGTTCAGAAGACATGTGGCTTGTGAAAAATGGGTCAAATTTTTTACTTGGGTGAGTAAGGGACGAAAGAATCGTCCCCAATCTGTGATCACGTTCATTTCTCCCATAAGAATGAATGGACCTGCCGCTAGTCTCCTAAAGGGGCAGTGACGAAACTCATGTGACACAGATACAGCAAATAACTTCTCCGTGAACCGTCCTGAATTGTCTTTGGTTGTAGTTAGTTGAGGTGGAGCTCATTTTGAACTATGAACTACCTACCTAGAAATTTCATCAGAATTACCCGAGTTCAATGTGACACCTTCATGCTTGTTTTCCCAACTAATAGTACAAACCTCAAAATTATAAAAATAAATAAATACATTTTTTAAAGTAATTAAAATGAAAAGCAGAATCCTCACATATGGGAAGCTGCAATTTTGTTGCTGGTTGAAAAATATTTTGACCAGTATTTTTTTTTCTTTTCTTAGTTTTCCAGTTATTGACAGATATACCTATCGATATATAATTTTGGACCCTGTATATGGTACATACAATCAGTTGAAACAGTGGGCATAGTTAGCAATCCATAATAAGCTTTGCCATTAGCTGCAATGTTAGCCACTTGACATGATTGCGACTAAAAGCCAATGAAATATTATTACATTGTCCTTATACAAACATGCTGTTCGGTTATAAAAACACTTACTCGGGCCTGATTTACACTCTCTTCAAGACAGGCGTGTGACATGTTCTGAAGGTCAAATCGGCCCTTTGGATGTGATGTGGCTGAGGCATTTATGTCACTCTCTGAATTAGAGCTGTTCGAACATGCCACCCACCTTGGTGGCGAGAGGCCAGATGGAACGAGGTGGGGGTTTGGAAGAAGAGAGTGCCACAAATTTCTCCTTGAAGCTTTGATCTTCGCACAACAAATTCTGGCAAGCTACAGGAAAGACAGTTGAGAGCTATAGCCTGTAGGGTTGTCACAGATTTAAATAAGAACACACGATGACTGATTACTCTCTTCCACCAAGATTTATTGAAGATTTAGCGCCTGCATCAGACTGTGACTGAATAAAGGTGACACCGATAAACAATTAGAAATCTGTATTTGCAGAAAAATCACAACTCACCAAAGAATAAATAATGATAGAATAAATCCTGGCATGGTACTTAAAAAGATTCCCCCCACAATAGCTAAGCATTCTATGTTGGACACAAGATTAAACTAAAAAAGACAAGGACAACGGCAGGTGGGAAGAGTGAGCGTCACGAGTTCTGAAAGATGGCTTCCCCCATTAGAAGAAGAAGAACAGGGATGTAGCAGAGGCCGCCGTTTGTTGCCTATAAACATGTCTGTGGAGGTTTGGGGGTATCAGGGAATCGTAATAGGGGGCAGTTATGTGTTTTTTCCCCCTCATAGGGAACCAAGCAAAAGGAGATGGTTGTTAACTCAGTCTTGAGGGAAAATGTGTTAGGGGGAACGTTGAGATGTAAAATGTAATTTAAAAAAGGGAATTTAGTCTGTATGGTTTGGGCTTGTACTTTTAATCTGTGTGTGTGTGTGTGTGTGTGTGTGTGTGTGTGTGTGTGTGTGTGTTTATGAATTTACTCTCAATGAAGATACTTTGTAACATACAAGACAATAGGTGTGGCCAAATATTGGGTACGAGACTTAATGTCACGTAAAGTACAGTCTCAACCCTATTAGGCATTATTAAATGCAAATGAGAGTATTTCTCGCAGGATCATCCTCTTGATTGCATTGGATTCTACAGTGGTGTAGACTCTAATATTCAGTGTTCCACATTACCAAAATAAGTAATGTAATGTAAAACACATTCCATGAATGTGTTTGAATTTGAGTATAATTATGTAGCTATATTATCTTTCAGTCCCACTGGGATGGCCTGACGGGGAGACTGTCGTTCAACAAGACAACTGGTCTACGTACAGACTTCGACCTGGACATCATCAGTCTGAAGGAGGACGGACTTGAAAAGGTAACTTTATTTTCAATGCATTCTTTGCTGAGATGGAATAAAAGCACAAAAGGTTAAAATAAAACTTCTGTGATGACTGTACTATAAAAGGATTTTAATGGAATATTGCTTTCAGAAAGAAGTTTCACATTCTCCTGTTGATGTGGAATAGATGATGCAAATTTGACAGTGTCATTTGCCTCCTAACAAGGAAGCAAATTGGCTGTTTCAACGTAAGCATAAGTTAGTGGATCATAAAACAAATTGGATTAGGGTACACATTAGGGTGTTAATTGCAGCCTCTCGTAATGATAATTTGAGGTGATGCCCAAAATGCTGTTTGGTGGTAATGAGCTGTATAAAACATGTTTTACAAAAAAGGAAAGAAAAAAACGTAACTAAAAGGATTGTAATGTAGAACTTATTTTATTATACTCGAAGGCAAATTACCCTCTGGACTATTACAGCTTTTCTCTACTAGAGGGCTTTCATACATTATGAATACATCAAATATGGATAAGTCCCATTATGACTTCCTCAAGTACTCCCTAAAGGCTCAACACTATGCTGTATAATAGCAGGGGCTTTTCAGCTTGTAACCCTTCTGTTCAAGAATGGAGCGTGTAAGACTACTGCTTTGAAATGATTTGTCCTCTTCCTTTCATTGCAATTTTGTTCTGCATGCGATCAATTAAGTTGAAGCACAGTCATCTTGTAAAAAGTATTTGATGCCATATTAGCATCTTCTCATTGTGTCTCTGACAAATCCTACGCTCGAGTATGTTAACGTTGATCCGGATTGCTGGATTTTTTTTCTTCTTTTTTCTTGTATATCCGTGGAATCGGCTTTAGCCGGTTAAGATGTGGACTTTCCTCAACTAATCCATTGTAATTGAATATTAGCCCAAGTTTGAGCTTGGTGGTGCAATTATGAACAGGTTCTCAGAGAGCCATTTTCACTCAACGTCGGCATGCTCGGGAGGGTAAGATACATGTAATGCTCTCCGTGTGGTTTCATGAGTAAATAACTTTTAGAATCAAGGCTTTTGCTAATCATGTTCAATGAATTGAGCTAATTGTAATTAGGTACAATTAGAAAGAATTTTGCAAAGCAGAAAGCATTCACAGATATTTTTAAAATCTCTCTCCTGGAGTCCTCTTTGGTCACGTGACAAGCTGTGACTAATGTGCTTTTCAAATTAGAGCATATGCCCCTCTTTGGATTAGCGAGGGAGGACATTAACAGAAGTTTTTCATGCTTTTTTTGTGGGGGTCTGGTATGCCTTTAAATGGATCCACCTCAAGCACAAACCCCAGTGAATATTAAAAGCTGCGTCTGTTGTAATAAAGAAAGTAGGGGGGGATGCAAGGAGGGTTTGGTGGAGGGCTCAACTTGCATACAGAGATTGTTACCGACAGCCACAGGACTATTTGTGCTAATGACATGTTCCAGAGTGTGTCTCTACAATATTCAGAGCTTTTTGCCTGAGGGCTTCTCGTGTGTATAACTGCTTTTATTTGTTCAAATCTCTTGGTTTATCACGCTGAGGCCGCAGAGGAAAATTACTTCCACAATGTAATCCAACCAGCAACCTCACACCGTGCTTTCATTCAAATTAAATGTAACCTGTTTGCAATATTTTTTTAGCCCCAGGCTTAGCCTTATATTTCATGTTAGAAACTCACAGCACCAATATGAAAATCTAATATAATGAATCATTGTTATTGATATTATTGATAGTATCATTATTTGTACTTATACTTAAGTCAATTATGCAAAAAGAGCACATTTTCAATTATTTTTTGGTGATCTGTTGTACTGAAGAACTAAACAGAAGCTGATATCTTTGTTTCAACATTTTTTTTTGCATCTGTTGGTTTAGAGGACATCCTTTAAAAATACTGTGCGTTGTTTTAACATACAAATCATCAAATGATTCCAGTTTCTTTGATTTGTGCACACCTAACTGCCCAGTGCTTTCCGAAAACACCCTGGCCTTCTGATACAACGGTGACTCAGCCAATCAACTAATGCTGCCGGGGATGTGTTCAACCTGGCACTAATGTGGGAGACCGGTTGGCGGGGGAGTCTTCTGGGGTCACAGCCCACAAACAGACACACAACACTTAGCTACACACTTTTCATCTTCCGCAGGTGGGAAAGTGGAGTGTGTCAGGAGGTCTTAACATCACAGAAGTGCCGAAGCGAAAAGGGATGAACATCACTGATTCCCTGGCAAACCGTTCCCTCGTCATCTCCACCATCCTGGTAGGTCTCCTGTGTAGCCTGGCATTAAAAAGATGTCCTTCCCTTCATGTTTCCTTCCACATAATGCACTGAAATTCAAGCTTTACAACACAAGCTCTTCAGCTATGATATACAGGATGTATTGCAGTCTAGAACGTATCAAATATGTTTTTTGCAGCATTTGGAAGAAGTGTGCTCAGTTAACATTCTCTTTGACTGACATCTAGGATATTTGCTAAATCTAAATATTGTAAAGAAATCATAGATTTCACGTTAGGTACTTGGCAAACTAGGCACAGCAGGTCTGTCAAGCTTTGGATTTCCCCACATATGATCGTGTCCTTTTTTAGTCTTTCCAAAGCAAAAACACAAGAGCAAAAGTGTAGGAAATGGATTAAACAGTCAGATACGTATGTGCTAACATAAGATGCAAACATTACCAGGCCTCAGGCTAACTAGCTTACGTATTTCCCAACTGTGGGGAAGCAAGTTTACACCGGCAATGCCACACTTATTACCAGAAATAGCTTTACACTTGTCTTAACTCATTTCTTAGTCCTCAACCTCAAAACATGTTTGATAATATGAACAATATTATTCGCACAGCAACAGCACTAATAGCGACAGCAAAGCAACAGTAAATAAGGGGTCTAGGGTAAGGGAATGTCAATTATCAATGATTCAGATGAGATTTTCACATCACAAGTTATGCAAAGTGAGAAGCACAAAATAAAGAAAGAAGAGGCAGTGAAGTAAAACAAACTATTGGTGAGAATGTATTAATTACATGTGCAGATAGAAGGACCTCGGTGATCCCTCCCCCGACTCCACATCACATTTATTTGTAGATGCCCATGTACTTAACACTGTCACTGGCTGTTTGGATTTCTTTGCAGAGCTCTCAGGGAGGTTCTGGCATAGATGTCCCCCTGTGCACATTTTCAGGACAGAAGCTACAACGATAAACACTATCATTGTGCCTATATTGGACAACAAAGCTGTAATTATGACAAGTGAGGTCAAGGCGAGACATAATTAATGCCTATCAGGTGCTGTCTATGTTAATTCTATCTCAAAGAGGAGAAATGAAACAAGGATATAAGGAGTGCAATATTGGACTCCTGCACTGGGAAGTGCCAGTATTTGCTGATTTTACGTTGTAGCTATAATGGCGTTTTTGTTTCCTAAAATCATGGGTCGTTTTTGCCTTAAAGTACATTTAAACATTTCTGACATGTCCCTTGATTTGCCTTTTCGTCGGAAATCATTAGTTTTAAGATGATTAAAAAAATAAACTGCCTTCTTTCAAACTGCTTCAGCTTTAATATCAATCGCCCGTCATCCTGTAATGACACTGCATCAAACTGATTCCAGTGATGCATGAACAAGACGTCTGACAGCTTTGTGGTGATAACTTTGTCGAAGAGATTAAGGCACTTAATGTGTTTTCCCACTTACATTAATTGTTTGCACTCCATTGCCTGTGATGTCTCTGCGCAAGCCCACCTCCCTTCTCTTTCTGTTATGCACGCCCATGCTGCGACTGTGAGGGTAGAATTGGTAAAAACACTTTGATTTGAGTGCAAACCTTGGGGAATAGCAAGAAAGGCTAAAAAAACAGATGGTAATGACTTTTTTCCTTAACATGCAAACTTTTTGATCAAGTTAATTGGACAACTTGAGCAAAGTTTGTGGCTGTATGCACTTGCTCCCGAAATGCATCGTCATCAAGTATTCATAACTTGTTATTTATTTAAGAGGCCGTCTACATTTTAATGTCCAAGTGGCTTCATTTTTTGATAGCAAACAATTAAAGATATTTATCATTTACTCTGTGTTGATTTTAGGTTTCATCATTTTGTCTTCATGTTGGTTTTGTTTACGCTTCTCTTTACAGGCAGCTCAACAAACAGCGTAACTGTGTCCACATGCCACCAGCACATGATGTCATTTTCATGTCGTTTCCACCCTCACCACCCTTTACTTCCCCTTCATGATAAACTATATCCGACGGGAATAAATAGTGCTGTGAATGCCCTTTTTCTACTTTGACTGTATCTGTTTACTTACTGCCACACAAGCTCCAGTTGAAAAAAAACAAAAACAAAAAAAACACACATGCACAAACAGGGGTCACCTTCAGTAGAGAATCAATTACGGTGCTTCTGAGCCGAGTTTGTAAATTATACATCTGGCTAACGTAGGCAATAAATTGTATTACAGCCCTTGCATAAATGGACCAACATGTTTTGAAATGCACAGTGGGATTTGCAAGTCTCTCTGGCAGGGAAATGGTAACAGACACTAAATAAAGGAAACCATTTATGAGCTGTTCTGTGTTAGTCATTGTCACTGCAGGCATCAGCTCTGTTGCCTTCTCTTGGAGGTTGGTGTCAATCGACGAAGTCGACGTCATGGGCATGTTCCATTTCACTGCGGCATTCTGTTCCTAATCAGGCTTTTATACAGCTCAAATTATGAGCAGCCAGGCAGGATATTACGGGCCAATAAAGAGTGTCAGCCACCTGACCATAAAAAGAACCGACCTGTGCACCAGCTATATAGGTCAACACACAAACAGTGTGGGGGAGACAGCAGGTTTAGTTCGCTCAACACTGCAGGAAGATTGATAGTATAAACATTCTTTCTGTGTGTGTTACCATCACTATGGCAAACACTGGTCACAGCTTTGCAATTTAGAAGACATTTACTTTCATTACAGTCTTAAATGAGCTCAAGTCTCCTTTCGTTAACACATCACTGTAAGAAAAACCTCAGCCTTCTTTCATATTTTAACACTCCCTGTGTCCGCACACTGAACTTGAATCTGCTGTCAATGCCAGTTAAACGCAACAGCGACTCATCAGCTCGGATCGCTTTGCTTCAATTAGTGGCATGTGCTGAAACAAATTGAAGAAGCTGACCTCACCATTGCTTTTCATTTGATCTTTTGGGTCTGTGCAGGAGGAGCCATATGTCATGCTTAAGAAGTCTGACAAGGCGCTGGTTGGGAACGACCGTTTCGAAGGATTTTGCATCGACTTGCTCAAAGAGCTGGCCAACATCCTGGGCTTCACGTATGAAATCCGTCTGGTGCCCGACGGGAAATATGGCTCCCAGGACGAGAAGGGCCAGTGGAACGGCATGATCAGGGAACTTATAGAGCATGTAAGTTGTGCTTCATGTTGTCTGCTTAACATTTTTCCGTAAAGGTATGGTTTGACATTTTGGGAAATGAGCTAATTTCTTTCTTGTCAAGCATTGAATGAGATGATCAGTGCCACTCCCATATCTATACGTTAAATGTGTAGCATGGTTCCAACAGCCGGTTAGCTTAGCTTAGCATATGACAGGCAACAGACGGAGACTCCAAGAGGTTACTGCTCCCAATTAAGGAGTCGTCTGGGATATAACTCCCTTAAAATGACAAATTTTATTTTTGGGTCATTTGGACGTGTTCGCTTGCGAGCTTTAGAGGCGCTGGCAGGCGGATTTTGTAACCTTTGGATACAGCCACGCTAAATGTTTTCCTGTTCCTGCTAAGCTAAGCTAATCGACTGATGGCTCCAGCTTTACAGACATGAGAGTGGCATCAATCTTCTTGTATATATTTCCTGCCATGTCAGACTTTCACTTATTATCTGTTGCATCCCTATAATTATGCAGCTAATTTAAATAAGTGGGTTTTTTTTGCATCATCATTAAAACAAAAAGCAACAATAGCATGCCACTGAACTGAATGTCCTCTGAGCGGACAGTGATATAGTTATGATTGAGTACAAGTCAGGAAGAGCCTGCAAAGCTGTCAGTTACATTTATGGCACAATTATGTCAAGGTTGCCTAAAAGTTACAAGTGCGTTGATGCCATTCAGTGAGACAAACCATGCGCCAGCATGTGATACTGCATATACTGGATGCAGAGGAACACACCTGCAATCATCTTTCTGAGGCATGGTGGGCAATTGCAGCTGTCTGTGTCGAACTCAAAGCCTCAGCAGCCATGAAACGGCCTCACACCGAAGTGATTGTGGCAATTCTCTCTTGGCATTTCATAAGTGTCCCTGTCAGTGCTCTCGCTTTGTCCTCAGCCCCATTGGGTCAGCGCTGTACTCAGCTGAAAACTTGTAATAGCTTAAGTGGCATTTAGTGCAGAGAATCGTATGGCAGGAGTCAGTGGCTTGGTGCTGGATTGGGAAAGGTGGGCTCCCACTGCAGCACTTTATTTTTCCATCCAAGCTTTTTGCTAGATCCATGTTAATAACAATAACCTTGAGGGGGACAAATGGATTACTAACGGCAGAGAATGCTGGCACCAAATGGAGATGCATGACTCCATCATTAAACAGCATATATCCTCTTTGTATTAGTCCATTCATGGTTTAAAGGGAGAAGGTGGCCACAGAGAGTCTGTTCATTATCTTACAGCCAAACAGAAAAACAAACAAACAGTGTTGATGTTTTTGAATGTGACATAATGTTTACATGTGTTTTGTGAAGATATAGCATCTGGTAAGTGAGACCTCTGTACAGAGCGTAATCTAAATATGAATGTAAGCTGTGGAACACACACACACACACACACACACACACACACACACACACACACACACACACACACACACACACACACACA
>JBBPCS010000855.1:1318301-1342541 GCA_037974645.1 Hollardia meadi | reverse complement strand
CCGGGGGCGAGCCCCCCCCCCCCCCCCCCCCAAATGGACGTGTTTGAGGAGATCCGAAACAATCTACCAGCTTGTCTGTGGGAGGGAGGTGTCATAGACAACACAAAGAACACAAAATGTGAGGAGGTGCAAAAGCAAACACTTTGTGTACTTCAAAAGCATTCCTGGGGGTCTCAGTAGGCTTTTTCTCACACCAAACATATGTCTGATCATTTCCCATAAATTGGTTTCCCCATATAAAATAATCTTTGATGTACGCTTGAGTTGTGAGTTGACTTATTCCCAATACTCTCCTTTTCACTGCCATTTTTGCTTGATTTTCTGAAATATATTTCTACTCTAAATATGACCAAGATACATTGTTTTAAATCTAAATTATTGCTTTCTTTATTTGGTTCTTTAATGATCTGTTGTGGCATTTTGTCTGGAGCTAAGAAACCGGCGTTGTGAATTGATTCGCCACTTCTTGAGATTCAGACCAAGATTTACCCTTTTATTCACGTGTCATTATTTAAAAGCAATTAACTATCAGGAAGGCCTCAAGCTCTGGAAGGGAGTTTCTGTGGGATGACTCTACAGAAAGAATGCTAAGTGCAGGTATTAATTCTCATGGGACAGCCTAGTTTTCTCATGTTCGAGCGAGGCATTGATAGTGGGAAGAAACACGCCGGAAAACCGGGGCATAATGTTTAGCACAATGCACTACCGAGTCCACAGAGAACAGCATTTTAAAAAGCATCATGACATACAGAACATTCTGTTCATTTAAGGAAAATGCAGTGTCAGAGTAACTTCTTTGTGATCTACTCTGAGGAAACGTGTGCAGTAGTGTTAATGGTGTATATTAATTTCCCCATTGTATATAGTAGGCCTATTTACAAATGTCGAAAGAAGGCGCTCACACGCGAGAAATGAATGGACAACTGGGATTCAGTCAGGACCACTACAGTCAAACAAAAATAACTTCCCATTTGCAGTAAGTTCGATTTGGTGGTATGGCTGTGTTCTGGGACATCCTTGCCCTTCCACATGCATACATGGAAAGCATAAAGCAGGGAGAGCACACCTACCTGCCCTTCCATGTGTCCACATTTTAATCTAGTGCAATAATATAATTATATAAGGTCCCTAAATCCACTTTTTCAGCTAGTGTGGTCCTTGAGATTTTTCTTTGTCAAAGCACCTTTGACAACATCTCCTGAAAAATGTAATTTTTTATAAATTATGGTAAATAAGTGTCACTAATATTTAATCTTAGTTCATTTAGATTTACATGTGCCATCAGTAAAACTGGCATTTTCTTCTAACAGTACAACAGTAGGCCTATGCATATTACATTTCCTCCGCAGAGTATGCTACAGACATACTGTGACGTTTCACAACCCCTGCGATGAGTAGGCTAAAACCCCAAAATTAGCATACATTATATTTCCATGACGAACAAGTATAGTGTTGTAACCTACGGTATATAACTCCCTTAAAACCAAATAAATCTCTTATTCCGAGAGGTACATGAGAATGAAACACTGAAAACACAGGCACAGTTAGCCTGACCCTCTCTATGAGACAGTCAAGTATAACTCTTATCTTTTCAGTCTTTTCTTTTATGTACTTTTAATTAAAAATGCTTAATTTAAATTATATGTCCTGAAAAGACATTGCTATTTTTGATTACAACTTAATTCCTGATCTTGTTCACAAAATTAAAAATGTTAAAACTTACAAATCCCACAGTGATATTTAAACTTTGTTTTCTTATAGCATGTATAGTGTCAGGCAGCTATTGATAGCATCCATGTGAATGAGCAGTGTAGCAGCCAGTGAGATAGATGTGATGTTACTGAAATAGTATCGGTATCATCCTCCCTGAAAGTATAATTTATATTTCTTTGGTTTACAAGCTATGAGTCCTTCCTCAAGGAAATGTATGGCATATTGACACCATTTCATTTTCCTGGCACCATATGACTGATCTGCTTTTTGTATTTATTAGTGTTCTGATGCAGTGCCATACACTGTTCCCTGCTGACAACAGCACTTTATAGTGTGGAATTCAATTGAGTTACCCGTTGCTTCACTTCATTTTTAGTGGAACCAGAGAATGCATCTGGATCTTCCCTCTCTGAAGTCATAGTGAATTAAAGGATGCTACTGTCTTCCCTTGTTTGTAGCCATGTATAGTCTTTGTCAAACCACAAAGGACAAATCCAATCAAATTTGGTGGAAGAGGTTAAAGACCTGACCACCCTGCCTCCCCTCTGTGGGCTTGTTACTCGTCCGAATTGCCCCCATAAATCTTCTCAGTAAAGTAACAGAGTGCACAAAGCACAAGGGTATTTTAAAGGTTGTCAGAGATGAGATATAAAGTAACTTTAACACCAGTCAGTGAGCCATTGTAAACATAGTATTACTCAGCAAAGAACCACTCAAAGTCACAGCTGTACTGCCAGGTACTATATTATATCTTGATTTTTCCTTTTCCATTTTTTTATAGAGAAGGTGCTGATTTCTTTGCAAAATGCATTACTGTCGATATCTTAGGAAACTGTCTAAATTACGTGTGATATGTCTAAAAAGGACATTCAGTGATTTAGCAGTGACTTGGCATTACTTGATTAACAGAGCAATGCAATGCTCTTGTTTTGCTCATTTACAGTATATTTGAACTGGCATCACACGTCCTATTGGTGGTGTTTTCACAGATCAACTTGTCTGCCAACTGGTTCACCAAAAGTGTCAGTAATAGACTACAACCAAATGCAAATACTATTAATCCTCACTGGATAAATCTAAATTGCTATCTTAATGCCTGCGGTGCTTTAGCAGTAGAAAGCGGTTAAGTGTGATTACAGTGGTGAGCAGTTGCCTAATTGCAGAGTATGAATCAGACTCTTAGGGAGAATGTTTGAAGGGTACAGGGAAGCTGTCTTCCATGTTATATGGTCCAAATACTGGAACTACACCATGCTAGAAATAATACAATTGGGCATGAGGATCGTTTTCATATTCCCTCATTAATGTTAGATCTCAAAGAAACCATAAAATGCTAGTTATAAACAACTCGAAAGGAAAACATGACCGATTTTATACCTAATGTGGACAGTGGCGCCCCCCAGAAATTTTTCATACGGGTGGCCAGGCGGGGTCACTGAAATTCTTGGGGTGGCACACCAAAACCAAAAGCCTGTAATTGGCTTTCAGGAATTGTATTATGCTGTTGTGGTATATTAAGGAATCACATGCTGATATACTTTGGTTTCTTATTCTGATAATGTTACTAATTATCTGATGTGCATAGACTGGTACAGGTAACATTTATGTATCTGTGTTATGTATCTGTCTATACATGCGTTAGGCAATTCCATTGATTGATAAATAAAGATGAACGACGCGTCTCTTACTGTACAAAAATGATGCCAAAATATCCGCAGCCATCTTGTGCCCGGTAATGTCATTTGGAGCCAGAGTCTGCACAGTAGTGGCGCCGTGGTATCGAGTTCCCGCCCATACACCTGCCCGACCCTGAATGTAGAAGAAGCCTAGGGAACATACAGTTTACTGGTCTCATGTTTCTATTATGAACAGAGTTTAGCTAAACTGCCAAACTGGCTTCATTATTTGTTTCCTCACTGATAGTACCTTGATCAACACCACTGGCACTGCCAAAAGCATTTGCAGGCTAATTAACAATAATTTAAGCGATCATGTTTCTGGATTTGTTGGATTCAGCTACAGTGTTGGCAGGTACAATTTTATCTAGTTAATTGCTTAATACTCTCTCATACTTTGTGTCGTGTACAGGCTCAGAACTGATGCCCAAAGCCCTGTCGACTAGGATTATCGGTGGAATCTGGTGGTTCTTCACACTCATCATCATATCATCCTATACAGCGAATTTAGCAGCTTTTCTTACCGTGGAGAGAATGGACTCGCCCGTGGACTCGGCTGACGACATTGCTAAGCAGACCAAGATTGATTATGGTGTGGTCAAGGATGGTGCAACCATGTCTTTCTTCAAGGTATAGTACACACAAACACAATTAGTTGTGTTTGGGTCAAGCTATTTTACCATTAGGCCGTTTCACATTTAAAAAGTTTGATCAATTAATAAAGGTACAACTGAGATATAGAATAAAACATTGAAACGACAATAATTGGAACAGATAAATGAGAGTGTGTGTGTGTGTGTGTGTGTGTGTGTATTTTTACAGTCAGATATTAATTCCCACAGCAAAGGCAAATTCTTCAGCTTCTCCACTTCTCTACACTGTTTGATGTGTTCCTCCATAATATTTTTTTTCCCCAAAGTTTCAGCCTTTGCCTGCAGGGTCTTCAAACTTTATTTTATTATTTTTTAGCTTTGCTTTAGATGCTGCTGCTGCCGCGGTGCTGAATAACTCATGTAACAGTTTCTCTGAATAAGAAAATGAAAACACTGCACATTTCTATTTAATACGGTCCACAAGTTTATGGCATTCAATAGCAAGAAGAAGAAAAAAAAGATTCTTCGAGAGTATCTGTCTGCCATAGTTGTTATACCCCAAGAAATTTGTATTTGAGCTCATAAATGCTGTATGTCTCATTGATGAATCTGCTGAATGGTGTGTGTGTATACTGGATCTCCCAGCATTGATTATGCTATTGGGTTCAGAGTTTTGGCTGATATCATGTACGTAAAAAAAAAAAGAGAAAAAAAAATGTCTTAGAATTGCATCCTATCGTGTCTATGCAAAAAAGAGTGTTTATTTACTTATCACAATACTGTAGGATCGCTCAGATTTTGCATTTCATCATATGAATATGAAATGTCCTCGAATGAGAATGAGTCTGGATCCAGCTCAACTCGCTGACCCCAGCCTTCAGTTCGTCTGAAGAGCTGTTTGAATTAAAGTCATTTTAGATCATTTTGTGTACTTTGATAAATCACGGTTGGGATTGTAGCATCATTAATAGAAGGAGACACAGGTGTTCAATTACCTCATCAGAGTTGCGTGGCTCAAGTGCCCTCTGCTTCCGCTTGCTCTTACAGAAAGGCCTAATGATGTCGACTCAATGGGGCAGAGCAGCATGATAGACGCTGAATAGACTGCCGTGCAGATGAATGATGTCTGTAACTGGATAGATTTGGTTCTAAAGTTATGTTATGGAGACATACAGAATTGACTGTGTTATTGCCTTCAAATCTACTTAAATTTGACGAGTTGTGGCTTGAGAAGAGTCTAAATATTAGCCACTATATAAAGCAGATGGTTAGTTTTGAGCCAGGTGTGGTTCTGTGACAGTAAAACAAAAAAAAAAACATATCCGGAGACACTTAATGTTGGAAAAATGTCTGTAGGCTTTTGTTGCATATTGTTTTTTGCGATTTTTTAATTTGTTACACTACTTAACACTGCCTTTACAAGACAACGAATTGGTCTGGAAATGTCCCCTTGGTTTGTTAATTTTCCCAATTCAAAAATATTATCATGTAGCTGTACGCACATATACAACCTCTAAACATCCTGGCTCCAAAAGACTTCTGAATGAGATACATGAATCAATTCATTAGCAAGCAGATGTTTTACTGATGGCTGACAACTAACAAGAACGCAATATCTAACTGGAATAACGATACTTGAGGTACTTTTGTGGCCACTCTTGTCCTTGAGGTTGTCAAGTCAGCTGAAAGTCCTTATATAAGGCGCTATTTTTTTAAACTACAGAGAGAGTGTGGAGGGGCACACAACTGCCTTGAAGGAAAGTAGCTTTTGCCTGCTGTTAAAAGGTTAAAGAAAATTACTGGATGTGATTGTATGCCATTTTGCACTTGGAGCAGAGATAAGGAATGTATAGAGGAGCGTTCTTCTTATGAGACCCGCATCAGTTACAAAGTTGCTATATGGTCCATTTTCCTCTCTGACCTTGCCTTCTCATCTGGAAAAAAAAAAAAAACACACTAAAACTTATGACAAAGATGTCACCTTGGCACCACTTTTTATACATACCAATTGATAGTTTTAAAGCTTTAATATCACACTTGATTCTAAGCAACTGGGGCTGTGTTTCTACTGCAATGGAGGGCTTTCTTATAATAACATCTTTCACAATTTGAAATGGCTTATAGTCTTGAGACAGTAATTATCTCGGATTAGACATGGCATAAATGTGACCTCATGAAACATTGCATGAAATATCACATAGCCTGATGCAAGATTAATGGAGAGGTATTCTGTTATTGCTGCTTCAGTCGTACTTATGAGAATAAATGTGTGCAAAGCTTCAATTTAGAATCCTTTTATCCTGTGACAACTGAGATCGGTAGGATTAATCATATAAATCTGTTTGGTCACTGGCTATAGAATGTGTATTCCTAAATGTTATAGGTTTGATTCAGAAAAAAAAAAACCCATATGTGTACAGTTATTCTTTCATTCATCAAGGCTACAGAGGGACTAAGATTTCACAGTTAGCTGTATTTCCAGCTTTAACACCCTGGGCTCTAATGTTTGAAAGGAATTTTCTTCAACCTCAACCTCCTTTTAGTGGCAAAAGCACTGTACATTTTTCAACAACTTTTTTTTCCTCACCTCCAGCAAAGCAGATTGTTCAAATGAGGTTCAGAGACACATTTTTTAAACCGTCTCTTTCCATCCCTTACAGAAATCTAAGGTTTCTACTTTTGAGAAGATGTGGGCCTTTATGAGCAGCAAGCCCAGCACATCACTGGTGAAGTCTATTGAAGATGGGATTCAGAGGGTGATGAAGTCTGACTATGCCCTCATCATGGAGTCCACGACTATCGATTACATCACTAGGAGGAACTGTAACCTGACACAGGTGGGAGGGCTCATTGACAGCAAAGGCTATGGCATCGGCACTCCCCTCGGTAAGACCTGCAAATGACCACAGAATAATTTGAGACTTCCAAGTAATAAAAAAATTTTTTTTTAAGTTATGTGTTACCTTTTGAAGGATGAGGCTTTTTAGACAAAGCAGGGGCGTAAGACATGTATCTTTTCTTAGCTACTAGTCAGACAGTGTGCCGCAACGTGTTTATGAACCTTATTATCACAGAATCCAGCTGGTGTTTCTTCCACAGTAAAACAGGCCTTATGTTGCTTCTAGGATCCCCATACAGGGACAAAATCACCATAGCAATCCTTAGCATCTTGGAGGATGGGCGCCTACACATGCTGAAGGAGAAGTGGTGGAGTGGGAGCAGCTGCTTGGATGAAGAGCGTCGCGAGACAGGCCCCATGGGTATCCAGAACCTGGGTGGCATATTCATTGTGCTAGCATCTGGCCTAGTGCTGTCTGTTTTTGTGGCAATTGCTGAATTCATCTACAAGCTAAGGAAGACTGCGGAACGTGAGCAGGTATATGTCCCCATAAATCATAAAAAATTTCTTAAAGGTCCAGTGCGTGGGATTGAAGGGGATCTATTGGCAGAAATGGAATACAATATTCATTATTATGTTTTCATTAGTGTAGAATCACTTGAAAACAACAATTGTTGTGTTTGTGTTATCTTAGAATGAGCCCTTCATACAGTATCTACAGAGAGAGGGTCATGTTTCTACAGTAGCCTAGAACAGACAAACCAAACACTGGTCATGTTTTTAGCAGCCACCATAAGGGAGGGTAATGCGAGGGATGTTTAGTTGGTTGCAACCTGCAGCCTCGCCACTTGATGGCACAAAATCCTACACACTGGACCTTCTATTTGATCTTCGCACTGCGGTTTGGATGATGGAAAATTAATCCAACATTAATTTAATTACACTCCACCAGGATTTTAGTTTATTTCACCCTTGTTTTTAGCGAAGAAGGTACTAACCATGCCTATTTTGTTGTGATACACATAGCCTCTAAATCAAAGCTGTGCTCTATTCATTGCTTTTAGTTCAAACATCTTATAAAAAGGATTTGCATGCCTTTAGCTAATCCCTAGGACTACTTGGCCATAACACCACAACATTTACTTATTTTAACTGGCACAATTGCAAATTGGAGCATAAGGAATTAATCCGATATTAGTCATTGGAGATGTCAGAATAGCATGAACTCTTTACTGTTGTAAATTACTGTTGTAAAGTAGTTGTATGCATGCTCATGCACCATTCTTATTCACTCTTTCTGACACAGCAATAATGAACCGTATGCAGGCTACACATGGCGGCGGTGCGATTTGACATTGCTGACAGCCATGGATGCATGTGCAGACATACACACACTAGCAGTAACAAAGCATGAATGTTATGTTCAAATGCATTTTGTGCTCTTCAGACTGTCGACACTTTCTGCTGTCAGAACAATTTAAAGCTAAGGCATTTACCCCCCGTCCCTTTCCCCTCTTCTCCTTCTTGCTCCCCTCCCCGCATCCTCCCTTTTTGCCCAGAGGTCTTTGTGCAGTGCCATGGTGGACGAGATCAGACTGTCGTTCACCTGCGAGAGGCGGGTGAAGCACAAGCCTCAGCCTCCAGTCATGGTGAAGACGGATGCAGTGATCAACATGCACGCCTACAACGACCGACGACTCCCGGGAAAGGACAACATGAGCTGCAGCACTGGGATGACTCCCGTGTTCCCATGACAATGTGTTCCCCCCAGGGCAAGAGCCTCCTGAGCAATGTGTCAGGGGTGGTGCCAGAGACTAGAGACAATGGCATAGAAGGAATCACCAGATTCACCATTAACCACAGTGACATGGGGACACTAACAAAACATGGGCAACTCAAAATGGCAGCATCAGCCACACAGGTATGACAGCATTCACAACTGTGTTACAAATCAGAGGAGGTAAAGGAAATATTTGTGGGAGGTTCTGGGAAAACAGTACACTCAAATAATCAGTTTCAAGTCTGATGTTTACGTGCGCAACACAAAAACACAAGAAAATACACATCGTTCAAGGAATCCTCATCAGTGAAAAGACTGAGAATTTTATTGAAAAGTATGGACTGAGGCAAGAAAAAAAAAACGCTTTGTTAAAAATGGCAATAAATGGCAGATATTCAAGGAGGAAAAGGAAGAGCAGTTTTAATTGGAGATCAGTTTTGCCACACATTCAAATTATGTTATCAAGTTCTTAACTTTATTCTGTTGATTTACACAAACTCCTAAAACAGTTTGACCTCAAACATGTTGTCTAGGCTTGAGTGGTTATCTCTGAGTCATACGCTGCAGGATCTTTTGAAAGCATGGTTTACAGGGACACCAATCACAACCTGTACGAATACTCATTCAGTATCTGCAGGGCTGTTCCTGGTGGAAACTCACAACGAGATACAACTGTTCAACAATAAATATGCGTCTGTTGAAGCTGTTATGTGAACTATATTGTTATACAGAAGCAATTCATCATTGATGCAAAGCAAAGCTGGAATGGGGAGACATCTTTGTTAAAAGATTCCACCATGGACCATGAAATCATGTTATTAAGGCATTAGATGTTTTTTGAGTAGAAGTAAATTGTATGTCAAAATCATTTTGTACATGATTGAATTTTAATCAGATAAATTGCCAAAGATCTGACCGATTAACAGAACTATATAGTATGGGCCAGTTCCTACTCACTTAGCTTTTTAAAAAAAAACAACACTTATTTTGTGGTCAATGCAAAGTAAATTGGAGTGGTTTAAACGGGACTGCGAAGAGATCTTGTTAACAGTTTTTCCAATCATGCAGGGTAATATGTATCCAAAGTTAATTGTATTTGGCCCAATCATGGCATTTTATGTCTTGGTTTTGCAAACCACCTCTCCTCAAAATAATGTAAACACTAATGTAAAAACATAACCTTGGTCCTGTGGAAATTCCAAAAGGATCATCACAGAAATATTGACCAAATATATGAACCAGTTTCAAAATTTTGTGCTTGCTTTGATGACAAAGGTATATGTGCAGACGGGGTTGGAAGGCATTGGATCAGGTATTTCTGTTTATATCTTAGTTTAAAAAAGAATTTGTCAGTCACAGAGTCAAAAGGTAAGAGAGTGCGACCTCAAAACTAAAGTGCATTTTGTGTGCATTTGATTTTATCCATTGAACTACGTATGTGCTGGTGCATGTGTGGCTACAGAATCATTGAATGTCCCAACACTTTCTGAACATTTATTAACAGTTACTTTATTTATCCGGTGCGATCTAGAGGCTTTTTTTTTTGGCAGGAAGCGGAATGTTTTGCATTATGAGTGTCATGAAAACTGGGCAAGGTTTGTTGAAAAATATTTTAAAATTCTGAAGGTTGTGTTATACTTGATAGCTTTTTTTCTGTTTAATTACCTAATCTGGACAGAGTTAATCCATACTTGTGTGTGACCATCCTGGAAGGTAATGCGGTGGATAGACAGGAGACAGATGATGATTTTGTGTGTTCATGTTGACTTTAATGCCTGTTGCGTAAGTGTATATCCTCAGCGAGTGTCATGCCATGGGAAGATTCGAGGAGTCTGTGAGCTGCTGTCACCTGCGAGCTGAACAAACAGCAAAACCTCTGTGAGGTTTACTTTGTCAATATGTCGGGACAAAAATACCCTA
Source organism: Hollardia meadi (assembly GCA_037974645.1). Lineage (NCBI taxonomy): Eukaryota > Metazoa > Chordata > Actinopteri > Tetraodontiformes > Triacanthodidae > Hollardia > Hollardia meadi. Next base: position 1,332,020 of record JBBPCS010000855.1, on the reverse strand, counting down.
TCTATCGACGATTTAAGGAAACTCCAATCTGTAAAATTTAGCGTTGGTTTGGTAGAGATTCTCTGTATAATTGTTTATCGATTCCCTTCTGCAAAGTAGAGTATGTAGATAAGATCTGCAGGAGAAAATGTATTTTGCTAAATTTATATGGTTATAAATGAATTCTGTTCACAGTCAGATAAGTTATAGATGCTATTTATTTCATTAGAGAGGTCACTTTAACCTACTTCCTCACTTTACCCAAGTTCCACAGCCCCAAACATTGTTTATTTATTTAATGGAAATTAAAATTCTATTATGGTATATCGAATTACTATCATCCAGATGGGAAAATGTATCTTAATCTTCTTTCATGATGCCCAAAATATTTCTAGCAGGTGAACATGAAGTGGAAATGTTGAGGTTCCCCAAGAATTGAGGGAACGCTACCTTAGAGGCGGAGAGTAGAGTTTATCTTATGTAACTGGACCTATACTGCTCTTGAAATCCTGATTAGGAGCTGGTTTAAAGTATGACCGCCACTGATCTGTGGTTCTACTTTATTACTGTTACCCTCACGTGTACTGTAGCTTTCCATGCAGGTGATTCAACGACTCAAGTTTGCTTGTATTTCACCACTGTAATATGTGAAAATAATTGAGAATTTCATTGTAATCAAAATTAGTTGGAATTTCTACAGGGATACCAATTTGGCTGATTCAGTCAGTTTGATTACTGAGATGTATACGTCTTTTTTTTTTTATAAAGCAATGTGAATAATAATGTCATTTTTCACAAAATTATATGAAATGTGAGAGAAAAGTCATGCAAAATGTAAGCTACATAACCTGTGTTCCATTAGCAGTGTGTGATATGAGTTTTGTTTTTTCCAGCAGTCACAATGGTATGCCTTTTTTATGTATACCTTTCTTTTGAGTTGCACAGCTTCTATAATTTGGCAGAAAACTTTTCAAACAAAAATATGTTGGTGCCAACCAGGGTTTTCTTTGTGGACATGCAGGATTTCTATGAATATAGTTTTTGTAAGGTTTTGTAAAAAAAAAATGGAAAAAAATATTTTGTTTTCCTAGTAACTGTATGTGTTAAGAGAACATTAGAATAACTGACATCAGAGTAAAACATGGGGAAATTCATCAAAATATTATAGCAAAGCTCTTGAATTATTTTCTTTTTAACACATAATGTGAATAATTCAATTGTACAGTTTGCTGTATGGGTTATATGAAGTTTTAAATAAAAAAATACAAACTATACATGTCTTCTGTTGAGCTACTCTGGTGGTGTGTTACTAAAACAGAAAAACTAAAAACATGTAGTGAAACATGGATTTAGAATGGAAAAGTAAAATGTTTGTCCCTTTTATCTGGAAAGCATCAACTTAGTATCAATGTTTTTCAACGTTTATCATTTCAAAAAATAGAAATAAGAATACATCATTCATATTATTACACTACTTTACCAGATGTTTAATGGGAGAGCTAATTGTATTGTACAGATGATTCCATGCATGCTAATGTGTAGATATTATTTAAACCTGCAGTGCGGAACTTCTGTTTCCCTCCTTTGGCAGTGAGAGTAATTAAACACTGTCGAAACACTTATGATGCCATAGGCTCCGACATACTTCTAGTTGCTGTAGCAGCCCATGGCTGTAGCCTATTCTGTCGCCACAGGTGCTCCTTGTTCTGCTCTAAATGAAACAATCTTTGTTAAGAGCTTAAAAGGATGATTGTCTACATGAGAAAATTCCCTCATTACAGGTTGTATGAAATTAATTCATTTGCATGAACCCTTTTAAAGTATTTTTATTTATTTTTTTCCCCAGAAAGGAAACAAAGCATCGCCGCATACTGCCTGTAACTTGTACCCATTTTATGTCATAAAGTGAGTACAATGTGCAAGATTCTTTGTTCTCTTTCCAGTCAGAAGTTTCTGATCTTACACACAAAGACTTTATGGTGTACAAAAACCTTTTTTTTTTTCTTTAAAAAAAAAAATTGTGATCAGAAATGATTATTTCACACAAAAAGGTTGCAGGGAGTTTAACAACCTTTATGCCAGAAATCTTTATTATTGGTTAAGTACTGAATGCCCACCATTTAAGAATTTTCACTTTGGGAATTTAGTGCTCTTAGCATTATGGGACTGAAAGTCAAACAAAACATACTAAAATGACATAAAGCAATGGCATTTAAAAAAAAAAAAAAGCCTAAATTAAGCATGATTAATAGCCACATTGTATTTTGTTAATATCCAGGTCAAACAAAGCAAAGGTGATAATGTTACATTGCTCAAGATGAGATTAGCTATAAAAAGACAGCTCTGTACAGTACAGTTACTGGCTAATGTGTGTGGCTTTGTGTGTCCAAACAAGACGCGCACCTGCTGCAAGGCTGCTCAGGTCTATTGTATTAAAAACAGAGTAGGGCAAAACCCAGGAATAAACCGATATGTTTCAAGTGATGTTCATGCATGAAGGAATACGTGTCGAGACGTGAGGACACCAATCACCTGCGATAGACAGAGATTGACTTTGCTGGCGTTGGAATGGCAGACGTGCGTGTTAAAAAAAAGCAGGGGAAACCCCAGGCCATGGCGTTGAGGAGCAGCAGGCGCATAATAAGCAATGGGCAGGGGCTTTGTGCCTAATGGGAAGATTTATTATCTCTCACTATCAATTAATCCCTTCGGACAGACCGGGGCCAGCAGCAGCGCATCAGAAGTATGTAAAAGAGAGAGCGGGAGACCGAGGGAGGGTGGGAGCCAGCCAGATGAAGAGAAAGAGATGTGAAAGGACAAGAGAGGCGGAGGGAGCAGGAGCAGTGGGGTGAAATGAAAAAAGATGGGGTGAGAAGAGGAAAAAGCCAAGGTGAATGAGAGAATGATTTTATACCTACCAAGATTTGAGAGCTATACAGAGAGTGGAGGGAGAAGAACTGGTGGATAACAAAGTGGAGAAAGAGGTATAGTTGGTAATAAGATAAGAGCGAGGGAAGACAATGCAGGAATTAGACAACATAGAAATAAAAGGGGGAAAAAATGATGAGTGAATCAAAGAAAAGCCAAGACTACAACAGGAGACTCAGGAAACATAAAAGAGAATTACAACACTACAAGCTACTTTGAGCTCTTGCTTTTAAAGAATAGCTATATCCTCAGGTTGAAAACTGAAAGCTGGATGGTGGTGCAATAATGTAGATAACGATCTCGGGAAGTAGGTCAACAGATACAGACTATTTTAAGATATGAACCATTTTTAAAACAAACTACACAGATACTAAATGGCATTTAATGAAAATAATTATTCCATTCAAAGGCAGTTGTAGTGGTGCTCAAAAATGTAAGAGTGCTTTCAAGAAAAGGAACATGTTTTTATGATGTAAATCTATGTTGATTTGATGTTATTGAGCTGCAGCTCAATGTAGGACTATTTATCTAGAGTGGTTTAACAGCGTTCCTCTTGTTGGGAATAGGAGAATTTTGCAGTACCTTTACAATCCTCAATCTTATGTCTTAAAATGTATTCTTACATGTTTCAATGTGCATGTACCATGTACTACATGTGTAGTGAAGTGCTGCACGGAGAAATTACAACCGAAAGCTGACCTCCAGCGTCTTTGCCATTGTGGAGACTGCCTCGGTCTGTTGCTCATGCACGCTTGAGGCAGTTTTCTCACTCTGTTGGCACATGTCCAGACCAGTGCTCTTTTTGATGACCTTGACAGGGACGTCAGTGGGTGATGTTTTGCTTGACACTCCAGGGCGAAGTACTGGAGCCCGATGGCTGTATATCGTCGAGCTATTTGGGGGTGAATGAATGCCCGACCCAAGCTGTGCCCATCTCTGTGGACCCGCTGGGTGAGAGACCCACCTTAGTTGAAGCTGCACCAGAGGTTTGGTTTGATAGAAGGACCAGTGTGTGCTGAACCTTATTATAGGCACTGTCATCATCCCAGAAAACTGAATTCCCTTCAGTGCAGGATACATAGCTGTAAAGGATACAGCTGAATAAAAATTGTTCTGGACGAATCAAGGCAGATATTCCCTTCAAACAAAAGAGCAGAGGGTATTACAAAGTTAACTTGTGTTGTAATGTTGTAATCTTAAACAACATTATGCAAGAATTGGTTGGGGTTTTTTTTTGCAATTTGGAAACCATATAGTTATGGATTGCAGTTCACTTATATGCCACTGTTGTAAATACAGAGTGTTGTACACATGTATTTGTTAAGATTACATTGCTTACCATCATTAATAACAACATAACATCAAGCAACTGCAGAAGCACAACAAATAGAGGGCCACCTAATATTACTCAGTAGTCCAACAGCAAGACGGCCAGCTCAGCATCTTGCAGACTTTTATTTTGCAAATCTCTTACCAACCACAAACACAGTCCAAGATTTGTGGTTGCCCGGCCTCTTGTTCAGTCACTCTCTCTTTTTCTTTTCTTAGCTTCCTCCATCAACATCCTCTTCGATCTCTTTCCCTCTTTCATGATGTCCCTGTAGGATGCTGAGCACAATTCACTTACCAGTTCACCCGGCTTCGGTTCTGGTGCCCAACCTGGCAAAGGAAATCTAGAAAGCTTCTGTGCAGTTTAAACACCAACAACCCCTCAGTGCTCTTAGTCCCCAGTCTGGTCCAGGCAGCGAGCTGCATGGCTAACTGAGCCAGCTGAGTAGCTGTAGAACATCAGAGGGAACCCAGGAAAAACTTTCTCTATAATAATGATCACTTTTCAGTGACGTTGTTGGTTGTCTGTGACTTTGCTGTAGGAAGTGTTGTGCACCTCTAATGGGAGATTGTACCAGTTCACCCAAGTTACATAGAACACGAACCAGAGGGGCACAGATTCAGGGCACCGTTCTCCTGTTGTACCATCAATGCTGTTATGTTTTAGAATTGATTTTAAGATCTTACTGTTGACTTTTAAAGCTCTTCATGGCCTTTCTGCACACTATATATCTGACCTCTTAGTCACATATGAACCAGCACGTAGCCTGAGATCCTCAAGAAAAGGTATTTGATCTGTTCCTGAGGCGCGGCTGAAAACTAGAGGTGACAGAGCTTTTGCAGTCAGAGCCCCAAAGCTATGGAACGAGCTGCCTGAAGAAATCAGGTCAGCAGAATCAGTAACCTCTTTTAAATCTCTTCTTAAAACATACTTTTATCGGAGAGCTTTTCCTGATTTTACTTGATTTTTACTGACTTCCCTTTCGTTGTAAAGTTTTAGTGGTTTTATCTGCTTTGATGGTTGTCCTTTTATCTGCTCACGATTATATCTGATTGTTTTATGATTTGCTTGTTATGCGTTTGTTGTTTATGTGAAGCACTTTGAAACATGAGTTTAGAAAAGTGCTCTATAAATAAAGATTATTATTATTATTATTATTATTATTGATGGCATGTTATGTGCTGTTATTTTAAGGTAGAATAGTTATACGGTTGCTTTAATAATAATGGGTAAAAACATTTTGATGCTTAGTATGACTAACATTTTTCAAACAATAGCCATTCAGTGTATTTACATTCTGTAATTACTTTTTTCTATATAGCTTTCATCATTAATGGCAGACTCCACCATTTCTGTGTTGGATTCAGATTGCTTTTGCACGCACGACTGATTCACAGGTAAGGATGCAGCATGTAGTCCAACATCACTATGATTGTTTTTCAATATCACCCCCACTGCTTATTGATTACTCTTCTGATGCTGTATCAGAACTGTATTAGAGCACAGTGACATATAAGTGAATGCAGGCGAATTACCATTGCCAGCTGGTGCTGAATGTGGGCAGTGAGGGATGTGACACACGGAAATCAGTTTGTAGTCCATTTAAGGGGTCAACCACACACTTTTCACCAAAGTTGAACTCCATGCAAAGCCAAAATGTGAATTTGCCACCGGAAGCAACTGCTTTATTCACCATTTCGTTCGCATAGAATAGAAATGAAAAGGAGGCAAATATTCACAAATGTTAAATTTGCGTGCCTTTAAGTCACTGTGGATGTGAATGTGAATCATTTCTTACTGCTGCTGCTTCACAACAAAGGCCAAAATTGGCAAAACATGCGGTGGCACCAGCAGAAGTTGTTCATCTAAAAAGCAGACATTTCAGCATTTTAATTTTGCAAGGTAGTAATGAACAAAAGTGACACATAAAGTGACAAGCTGCATACATCCAGCTCCTCAGAAATGTGTATTTTCAGCCCAGCACGTCAGATATCAACGTTTTGTCACAGCCCTTTGCGTCCCATCCAGACACACAAGGTACCCTTTGGCATCAGGCAAAAATGCACAAGGGTTTAATGTACCTGCAATGTAAAGCCCTCCATGTGAGTTTCAGACGATTTGAACAGATGACTTAGTGCAACGTACTTTCCAAAGCGAGAAAGTGCCAAGAAGGGCGGGGGTCAGGTCTGAGTGGAGGGTCACACACACAACTTTCACCCAGGAGACCGGAGTCCGCGTTAAAACGAAGCATCAGCAGTCATTCCCTGAACCTAACCAAGTAGGTTTTGAGCCTAAATTTAACCAAACGTCACCGATCTTTTCCTAAACCTAACCATGTGGTTTTTTGCCTACCCTTAAGCAAAGTAACGTAGACCTTGTGCGTCAGGATAAGACATGCGGGGCGCGAGCCTTTGTGCTAAAGGGAAGGCTTAGGGCATCGGCCACGGATGCCAAAGGGCCCGTTGTGCGCCAGGGAAGGCTTAGCACGTCTGCGCCAAAGGGCACCTTGTACATCTGGATAAGACACGAAGGGCGCATGACAAAAAGCCTGTATGTGACAAGCTTGGATGAGGATTTTTCAGTGGATTTTTTTTCTGTCAAATTCCTAACTTAGCACACAAGCCAAAAAGGGAAAGCTGTGTCTCATCACATGTATTTATATGATAGATTTCTAACAAGATTGTATCGACACAGACACATTTTAACTATCATATATGAGCAGGGTGCCAAAGCTTAATTACAAGACTAATAGAAGGTCGATAGCGCTGTCCATCCTAATAACATTAAAAATGATCAGCAAATAATGAGTATGTTACAGCACACCATAATCCTCTAATGAAGTGGTACCACAGTGGGAATACTTAGACATATTCTACCTTCTCTAATGAGCTTGGCATTACATGTATCGTATTTGTACATGGAGGCACCATATGGCAGAATGTCGGAATGAGAGAAAACCATTTTTTATTCCAGACCCCATCTCTTTCATTGCAAATCACTGACACCATCAGTATCAGAGCTTTATCTTCACGCCATCATATTGAATTATCCGTTTGGCTTTAGGTGAAATAGCCTGATAGAGACATTGCCCATGAAATGCTTTGGCGACTTGCTCTTTCTGTTCTCCGTCTCTGACCCTGATAATGACTGAAAGAGAGGCTTTTCATGAACATAACTATAGAATTGGATGAATGAATCTTGAAGTGAATCACATATAACGAAGCTTAAGCGTACTGTAAAGCTTACACACACTGTTAAGCTAAATATTAGAATGCACACGACGCAATAACTGCACGTCGTTTACTTTTGAAAGTGGGTTTGCTCGCATCTGAGACCTTACCAAGAATTCATGCAGCAGACAAAACACATGCAATCAGCTGCAATACTGTGAAAAAAAACCAAAAAGAAAAACACCTTGTTCATAAGAGATGTCAGAGAATGATAAGACCCATTCAGGCTGGGACACAAAGAATCTCACGGTTCAACTGTAATATCTTAGCATTGGTGGGTTAAACCGGAAATGTGGCCAAAGTTATAGTGGTGCAGTTCTGCATGATGGAGGAATAGGGACATGCTGCACGGATTTCCACTACAACATGCTAATGAGAATGTGTGTGTGATTTGAACATAATGACTTAATGGTAGTAGGTGCAGTGGTGTGTATTGATTGATTTATTGAAATTCTTTATTGATAATTAATATGCAAGAGGCCCCTCTAGCCAAAGATGTCCCACACACAGAAATCAATAAAAGTATTAAAACACAATAAAGCCCAAGGGTTTATTTCCACTATGGTCCCTTTTTGGGGAGGTGGGGTGTGAAAAGGCAGGCTTCAGGCTACTAGCAACCTCTACAACATACATCATTTCATTTTAACTGAAAAATGAATTGCAATGCAATATACAATGGTATTAATATCTATACATTGTGAAAGAATTCTCTTTCACCCATTTCACATTTTTGTTAGTTTGCTTCCTCACTCAGCAAGTGTTTGCGTTCTCATCCACAGTCTTTGGGTTCCTGCACGCCAAGCATTTATAAAGTGTGGAGAGAAGTTAAACAGCAGCCTCACAGTCTGAAACATAGGGAATATGTCCTTGATAACAAGCAACGTGAGTAGCTAAAGTAAAGACATGCACGCATGCTTACATTTGACTAACCCAAACAACAATCGCACATGTAGATTATGCCCTTAACATGCAAATCTGGGCCTTATATGCGCCCTTTTCAGGAAGACAGTTTTAGATTTGGGAATGACACAACACTGTATCACTTGTTAAGACTTGTATTGTCCATCATTAATTCTCCTTGATGCATCAAGCTGCTTAAGACACTGTCCGGCTCCTGATTTCTCCTTGCTTGAGCTCACATGATCCTAATATTTATTCAACCCCAAATCTTCCAAATCCACTATACAGTATACAACATATAATGAGATGAATCCATACAATGACAACACTCTACAGTGCAGATTAAGTGCAGTACCAAGAACATCAGTCTAAAAACTACTGTTCCATGCAGCTCGTTTAGGAGGGCAGACCTCCACTCAGCCACTTTTCAGTTCGTACTTAATGATACTGGATTGTTTTCATTCCAACATTTCAAAGTCAGAGTTATTTTAGTCCACTAGACCACATACTGTGGTATTGAACACAGAGAGCAAAGCAGTAATACAATGGTAAATCACATTCCAATACAACATCGTGCTGATGTAAATGTTATACTATAATCATTATCCATATCACAACGTAATCTCAGGCATCATGAAACAGATCCCATCACACACATCAGACATAAATGTACATTTATACTTATTTATGCTTATATAAGTACCAATATTTAGATTGCAAGAGTCTAGCCACTGCATTGCTCAACTGTCACCAGTATAACCAGGTTTGTTTAGGTTGCTGATTTTTTTTTTCTTCTGCTGCCAGAAAACTAACTTCCATCTCTCAGCCCAAACAATGGATCACAGACTAGCAAAGCACCTTTGAGATGAGCTGGATAAAAACATTAGCGGCATGAATGTTTCACTGGAGTTACTTCAGAAAATGCTAGATGTTATCCAGCCATCAAAGACAGAGGTTCCTTTGAAAGCTTCAAGCATCTCCTTAAGTCCATGCAGAGAAGAATTCAGTGTTCTAGATGAAATGGGGACAGCTTTGCATTATTGTCATTGATGTCATTGCATCAATGACTGTGATATAAATTATATTTGGGTGAAGCTTATCCTCGTAGCAAATTTTATCCAATTTCAGAGCTGCATAGCTCAGTGCCTGCAGGGGGCTTTAGAGTTGAAATTTCAGCAGCTACTACTTTTCTAACCCTAACTGGGAGGTGCCATCTACATTTATAGGATTAAACTGCAGTTGCTATTACTTTCATTTCCTGTTGCTAAGTGAACATCTCTCTTTTGTAGCCAATCTGCAGTCTGCCAAATATGTTTCTGTGCGATTCTGAATTACTAGCCAGTATCATGAGTTGCTTTGCATCTATAACAAAGCAGTTGTACCTGAAGTTGTCCTAGCTAGGTTTATCTAATACAATGGCCGCTGAAAGTTTTTTTTTTTTTCAACGTTTGGATTTGTTGTGTAAGGCAGGTGTTTCTTATTATCAAACAGGAACTCCAAACCTCTTAGCTCACAGTACCTGAGCTACTGTTAGTGTTTTATGCCAAGGTTTCCTTCAGCCAGGCTGTTTGATGCTGGCCCAGGAACAGACATAATTCGGTTCCAGAGGGGGATGAAGTTCACCAGCATATGATTTGGTATTCTCTATCAAATTCCATCCGAACGTTTCCATTCTTCAGCTGCTTGGGAAGCTGCCAATGCACCCAGCATCAGGGGCCGTGTTAACTGCATGTTTTTTTTTGTCATTGTCTGAAATTCTTAACAATGACGGAAAATCTGAAGCAGACTGCCTTATCGTTCTAATCTGTCAAAATAACAATCTACTGTAACATTAAGTAATTCAGAAACTACGTTGTCTGTAACCTAGTTGACAGTATAGTGTCTGAATTACTTAATGTTACAGTAGATTAAGTAATTCAGACATTGCCCCCCTCAATATCCATATCATGAAAACACTTGTGCTAATTATAGACGCAAAACAACGTATTTTACAACATAAGGGGTAGTTATGGAAACCCACATTAAGATTTTACGACGGCAATGTTTAACATATGTACGTTTTGAATATTACAGGTGAACGGTTGTGGACTAAAAGTAAATTTTCAGAACTGGCTAGCAGCAGCTGTTCTGGCTAGCCATATTAATGATCTGATTTGACACTTTCTTTAACTACAAGAAGGTGAGGTCTATTTATCTTTACTATAGAGAAAGTATTCATACCAGAAACTGAATTCATGTGTTTTGCTCTCTTTGCCTTGCTAGTAGATCATGAAAAATCCTTAGTGGTGGAAGTCAGTTTCTCTTGTCTCTCATGTTTCTCTTCTATAAGAGGACATTATATGGCCTGTCCACAGGGAAGGTGCTATTGAGGGTGTCTGGTTGGCTGGCTAGGAGAAAGTTTATGGGCTGTGAAGGCCAATTTGAGCAGCCTGCAGATGGAGTCCAAAACCGCCATGTCACCTTCCTCCTTCTACATCTCTACATAAAAAAAAAAAAGTCACTATCATCAAGAAAACAAAACTCCTGTTCAAAAGTATTTGAAAGTTTGAGTGGTAGTGGCATGGTTTTGTGTACCTTAAACTGCTCATTAATAGCAAATAAAGAAGTGACAGTTGGAGGGACTTGGCATACGCTCTTGGCACCCCAAGCGGGATTGCAAGTGATGGCTGGGTGCTTTGTTTAACCCAATATGTGGTGGTTGAGTGAAAGAACAGCTGCTTTGGACTCGTAAGACTGAGGTGCTGCTTGGCAGTGTAGAGATAATGTTGAACTGAACTGAAAAAGACCTAATACACTGCATGCAAATTATACACTAAGGTTTCACCCGTTCTATTTTGTATTACAACTCTTACTCCATTTATTAAGATGAAGCCAAGTTCTATTTAAATGGTGACAAATGCAACATGTGTCATAAATATTCAACAGACATCTGAATGAGAATGACATTACATGTATTTTTCTGTTATTCATTTATGCATCATATCATGATTTAAATGATATTCTGATGCATCCACTCGCAGTTAATTTCAAGTCTTCCAGATCTGGCTTCTGTAACAGACCTTGGCAGGGTTTCGCTTGTTTCAGTCAGTTTAGTAACATCACCTTATGCCACACACTTAATATGCAGTTGCAAACAAAGCCACATGCTGTAGCCATAAAGTGCATGATTAAAATTTGTGTCTTGCCGTCGGTATGTATGGTAGATGACTTCCGTTGTGCTTTACTTGTTTTAATATCCACGCAAAGCTACAAAAGTGTTAATGTGTAGCCACTGAAAATGAGAATTTATGTTCCCCATTGTGTTTTATTTTTGTGGCTCCTTCTTGCCTGTATTTATGAATAAGGCCAAATGTAAGGTCATATTTAATCACTGAGCATCATTGGTCAATGAGCCTTTCTTAATGCAAGTTAGTGTTTCAGATGTAAAAGATAAAGAGCACCTGTAGCCAAGCATATATGGAACAGTGCATTACCTTTTACAGTAATACAGAACTGAGTGATTCAATTTATTTTAATCTATTTACAGCAGTGTATTTAGAGATTTATGTATAAGGTGAAATCTTTAACTATTGCTGAATATGTTAGATGAAAAACAAAACTTTGTGGGTTGATTTTTCAAATTAAGGGGATCAGAATTATTAGGCAAGGGGCCTGGATAGCTGCTTACCAGAACTCCTCTGAGCGCTCAACTCAGACTTTGCAATAAAAGGCCTCCAGTTAAGAGAGAAGATTTGTGACCCACACAATGATTCCACATTGCAATTCCTTGCCTTTGACGTCTCTGACTAAAAGACCGTTAGGAAATGTAGTTTGGCATGAAGCGAGTGGCACAGTGTTTCGTTGGCGGTTTGTGCCATTGCATATGGGAAGTCCTTCAAAGTCAGCCGTTGTGCTGCAGGCAGCATTCTAATGAGGTCATCAATAACCTGCAACAGCTGCTCAGAGAAAGAGACCTCATCTGTTAAGCTCTAGCCACCAGTGACTCTGGTGTGGCTGAACAAACGGCACCAAAAATAATGAGAGGTATTCTATGGAGCATACAGCATCACTTTACAATGAACCATTAATTGGTTAAACTGCAGTAGATTTAAAAAACAGTGACAGTGAATGAGAAGTTTGCAAGTAAATCCTTGAGGAACTGTCACTTATTTCACTGTGATACTTTGAAGAACAAGCCTCTCAAAGCAAGGCAACAGTACATATGTCGCCCCCTGCACATCAGGAATGAGTAAACAAACTTTGTAGCTTCATCCTCAGGCAAGAGGATATTGTTAAAAAATTTAAAAAAAAAATAAAAATTAGCCTTTTTGTAATTAAGTCTTTTTTCATTTTTTTTCCACCACTGATTCACACACATACTCGTGAACTCAGCCATGGATCATTCTGATATATTTGAAATAAATACAATTAGCAGCATTGGGCATTATATGGAATAAATAAATGTCCCCAATGCTCTCACTTGTGATATTTTTTGGGGAAAAAAATGTAATCCTTAAGCAATGACATTCATCATTCCCAAATGTTCAAAATCTGATTAGCAGCATCAGGCATAACTTTCATTACTTAATGAATACAAAAACACCCTCGGTTGTCTTAAAATGAATAGACTTTATTACTGTTGTAAGACTCCACACATGAAATGCAGCATAGTGTCAGCTTGACCCCCATACACTAGCCTAGTTACAAGAGAACAAGTTCATATCTTGTCATCTTCTTTACACATCAAAATCCGACAAGCATATCTCATGAAATTGAGACAGCCCAAGGTCTTCTAGTCTTTATACGACTGGACAGTCTGTACCTTCTCTCATGTTGAATAACTGAAAAGGTTGCAATGCCCCTTTTGAGTTATTCAAAAGATGATTTAACCATTCAGCCATTGATTCAGCCATTTTATACATATATTTCAGTCATTTTCTACCACATTATTATTGGATGGACGCAGACAGACATAATAAGGAAAAACAAGGGCCTCTTCACACCCTCATGATAATTCATCATGGGAAGGAACAATAGTCTACCAGAATAGAAGATTGGTTGGCAGGTTGGTTTCTGGTCTTTTTTGATGCTCTGGTATTGATGCTAGCTACACAAAAAAAGCCAAAGTGACCTTGTGGTTTTAATATTGGTGGCAAATTGTGGATGAATGACTTCTGATCCTCAATTCCATTCCCTGAAACACTTCAGTGTCAAACTTTTGCTGCTCTCAACATGTTGTATGGTGTGTTTTTTTAAATAATCATTGCATGGTTGACCCGTTCTCTGTCTCACTGTTGTGACCTCATCTATTTTTGTGACATTTGCAGCATGGCACCTCTAACCTGGAGGAGTCTTCTTATGCCTCTGTAGGTG
>JBBPCS010000855.1:1304179-1318201 GCA_037974645.1 Hollardia meadi | reverse complement strand
GTGACCTCATCTATTTTTGTGACATTTGCAGCATGGCACCTCTAACCTGGAGGAGTCTTCTTATGCCTCTGTAGGTGTCAGGGGAACATGAGCAAAGACAGCAAGAACTCTATCCTTCTCCGTTATGGATTTAGTCCACAGTTCATTCTTGATTGGATAAAGCAACACTAAGACAGAAAACAGGTGCAATATTGTTCTTGAATTTACAAAGAGAGTACACCCAGTGCAATTAATATACTTGCCAGAAGTACAAGTGCTGTGACGCTGTAGGATTTTTATCCTTAAATAAATCTATGAGAAACAGAGAAATGTTTTTCGCAGAGAAAACTTTCGTTCAATTTATGGCACCAAGGTAGTCAATCAGCTATTGCAGAACCAAAACAGGAAGAGGCAATGTTTTCCCGTTGCTATCCCCAGGTGACAGTGCAACAGTGTACGGAAGGGCATTTACTTGATGGTAATAATTGATGATATGTCAAAATATGTGTAATGAAGTTTTGACCCCCAACAACAAACAGTATTTAAATTATTGCTTTGAAATTGTGCAACAATGTAATATAATTGACTTGGTGACTTAGCTTCGTACATATAATGGTGATCTTGCTGTTTAAGTTGGTAAGAAACATGACTTCCTGTACTTCTAGAAAGGCAATTTCAAGTCAAATATGGACAACACCTGCTGTTGGCATTATGTTTTATGTGTCCTAGATTCATTTTGTGGTAACATATTTGCACCTTGCAACTCGTCTTGGATAAGAAGTTTCATTTGTACAAAAGCAGATCTCCACTCACATCTGCTATTCATTATGAAGCTGTCAGTGCACCACGGCAGGGAGCACAGTGCTTTTACACAAAGAGAGAGATTTGCAATTAATTTTTCCAATTACGATACAGCTAATTACCTCCGCCAAGGAGGTTATGTTTTCACTGCTGTTTGTCTGGCTGTCTGTCTGTTTGTCTGTCAGCAGGTTTATTCAAAAACTACTGAACCGATTTTCCTGAAACTTGGGGGAGGGGTGGGGCATGGGAAGGAGGAAGAGCCCCTTAACTTTTGGAGCAAATCTGGATAAAGTCCAGAATTTTTTTTTTTCACTCTCTTTAACATTACGAGATAGAACAATTTAGCTGATTTCTCAGAAACTTTTGCATAGACCATCATGAAAAAAATCAGGCATGTGCATTATGGGATGTTTCAACAATATATGTAATTTGGTGCAGATTCCCATAAAGATCCGGATTTTATGGATCAAAATATGAATTTTTTGTTTACTTGTGTGTCTGTTAGCAAGGTAAGTTATTTTTCAGATTTTGTTGAAATTTTCAGGAGTGGCAGGGTATGGCCCAAGGAACAATCCGTTAAATTTTGATGCGGATCTGGATCCAGGGAAACTGAGCTGCCTTGGCAGAGGTTTGGGGTCTAGTTCAAAGTTTACTTTAGTTTGCAATAGTTGAAATGCACAACTCTAGTCTATACTGCACATGCATTCCACTGCACATTTTAATCCTGTTACTTTTAAGACTCAAGGAGCAAGATTTAGCCTTGAATATTGAGTATAGGTCTTGCCGTGACATTGGGCAACATCAATAAAATTTCTGTTAAGCCCCTTTTGCTCTGTAGTTCTGCCAAGACGGCACACATGCAGAGACGGGGAGGTGGTGGACAGATTAGGAAGAGGTTATATCTGAGGCTCACTTGCAGCAGAGCACACGAAGGTTAGCAATACAGATTCAACAGATGCAGCTGGAGCATGGCCACAGTCACAGATTAGATGTGGAAGCTAATTATAAGAAAAGGAGCAGCTGAGAGCATCCTCGCCACAATACCAATTTAAATCCAAAGTGGAGTTAATGAATAAAAACTGGATTTTAAAATAAATGCATGCAGTCTTCCCTTAAAGTACATTCATGCAAGACATAAATCTGCTGCTACTAAAGAGACAGCCCCACCCACCCTGGAGGGGAAAACGATTCTCTCTCCATTGACTTTGTATTATGTGAAGGTGCCACCTTGTCATTTCTGTCTGCTAGCAAACAAAAGAAAAATGCCTAAAAGCTACTGTGTGGTAGAATGCACTACCAACAGGGTAAAGAGCTCTGAACTAAGTTTTTATAAGCTGTCAAACAGCAAAACGGAGCCTTTAAGAAGACAAAAGTGGATACAGTCTGGGGGATCCTGACACTGTGTGTCATTACGTGTGCATAAAATACTTTATGCGTTTACTTTTGTTTTTAAACGTCTTATTTCTGTAGGTGGTATGTTCAAGAGGGCTTCCAAATTCAATATCAAATGCGTTTGTGAAGATTTGTGATGAGTGATCTCTTAAACTCACCACGTTATCTGACAGTGACTTTGCTAGCTTATAGCTTCATGATAAATTGCAGTGGTGTAACTTGCTAAGCAGTTAGCTGAATCCTTTCTTCCGTTTCAGCATTTTCTAGAGCTTATTGCTCTTGTCACAAGTTACATCAGACAGACGTGATTTATTTTTCTCTGATCGTCACTGTTTGTCCTGATTCAATGTTGACTTACTAGTTTGACACAAACCACGAACTTTTCCTAAACCTAACCATGTAGTTTCTTTGTCTAAACTTAACCATGCAGTTTTGTTTCCTAAACTTAACCAAACTATGACGCAAAACTGAAAAGATTTGCTATGTCAAAAAAATGTAATATCAAAATGACATGGTTGCTCACGGGACATGAACCCTGGTCCTCTGAATGACAGTCCAAAATAAGAACAATTCGACCAACACTACTTAATACTCTAGAGATTATACCTCATTATACTATTTCACCTGAATTTCTAAGGGTTTTTCCGCAGAAAATTCCTCATTTAATCGCCAAAATGTTCTTACAAGGTAGAAAATCACATTCCATGTACATACGTAGATGTGAGACCAAATATACAAATTATATGAAAACACGGACACTCAGAGCATGGGCTGAGACAGTCATGGAGCTCGCTGAAGCGTGCACTACTACATCCTGCAAAACCACGCCCTTTAAATACAAAATTTTAGTGAGTCTACATTGTTTTCCCCTCTGGAGGGCGTGGTTTTCAGAGTATGAAAGGTAATTGTTTTTTTTTTGTTTTTTTTTAGCATTTAGATCTTCTTACCCTCCATTCTCTCAGTTTTATTGTTTTTTTATGTACTACTGTATTAATCACTTTGATTATGCATTTATTTACCTAATGGAATCTACTTAGCCCTGCCGGTGCTCTTCAAAATGATGTATTGCTTTTATTGATGGACTGATTTCTGTGAACTTCTTGCATTCCCCCTATTTGTCCTCATTGATTAATTTCACTATGGTGTCACAAATGTCTCCTTTATTTAGTCCAAACATTCATTTGCGTATGCACATGTCAGACCTGTTAAATTAACAGTCAACAGGGCCTTCCAGCTAGGCTTGGGTTACTGGAGATTACCTTATGATAAAGTGACAAGTGATCCCTGTTTTGCTGATAAAATCTGATGAGTTCAATTAGCAGTACAATGTGACGTATATGTTTAGAGCATTAGATGCAGGGAACACTTCAGTGTGTTGAAAATGCACCTGCCTACAATAAGTGCTGTACTTAGATGAGACACTAGAAGCTTTTGGCAAGTAAGTGTAACATGCATTCTGACCTCTCCTTGTCCTCTCTGTAACTTCAGCAATAGTTAACATCATAATGCTGCTATTTATGGCACCTGTTAAATAAGGCAATATCTCAGGATCGATTTTGCTGCCACTCGCTCTCCCCTTTGGCACTCGCTCCCAACACGCGTTGGATTTGATAACTCAAGCTCTATTGATTTTTCTATAAGCAAAAATAGTCTGCACAGAGGCATAAACAAAAAATATTGGTTATGTCCACATGCTTTTTTTAAAGATCAATCTTTAAATGTTTTTGTTTGGTTTGTGTGAGACATTGTAACTTGTTATACCGGAATATTTAACCATATAATTAATGCATACAAGCAAAATGAAAAAGAAAATTAATGTGAACCACTATACATTTTTTGTATGAAGTTACATCAATTTCCAGGATAATGTATGCAGTCAGGTTGTCGCATCACAACGTACGCTTCTGGCATGATACTGGTAGGCGTGTCACTTCTCCAACTGCAAGATTGCCTTGTATGCTATACATCTTCTTGGCGAGTGCATGATGAGGAAATATGTTTTTGGAGGAACGAAGGTGATAGAACGTTGAGAGGATACACAGGGAGATTGCTGGCCAGACACGACGTGAAACACACAGTATGCAACAAATGAAAGAAAAGTCAATGGTAAGGCGGTGTTTGGACGGGTCTTGTGGAATGGAAGAAAAAAAAAATCTGTAGGGAAAATGAAAAGAGAGAGGGCATAACATTCAAATGGCAGATTGGGATCTAGTTTCCTGAGTTGGGGAGAAAGTGACAGAGACTAATGGATTTCTGTGCCTGGCGTGATTAAGAGGCTGTACTAAACCTGAGATTATGTGCTGATATCTGCTGGGAGCTGCTTGACGCTGGCTGATCATAATCAGTGGACCCAAGACAGTTGAGAAGCCATTCACCTCTCTCTCCGCAGCGCTCGGCGTGCCCTACATGGCCAGTGTGGTTATGTCTGGAGAAACACACCAATCCAGTCTCCCACTCTTACAATAATACAATTATGATTTGGTTACGGCTGAACATGGGTTTCTTAATAAATAATTAATTTCATAAAAATATAGCTCACCATTATATCATTTGATGTGCAGTGGGAGTTATAGGAAATGTTCTATTTTTGTAATGCTATCGACTAGTAAGGAACATAACTTGGTGAATTAGCAAAGCAAAACTTAAAGTTTCATGGGGCAAACACGGGCAGTGGTGCATGAAACATTGCTGATGTTCTTATGCATGGTCCTTGGGCTTCACTGCGCCGTTGCGCATTTTAATTTTAATCTTAATCAATGTTCCGTGCTCTAATGAGAACACTGGTTTTTACACGCTTGTTGACCTGCCAGATCAGGATGTACTAAATGTGATCAGAGTCTTATTAGCCTTAGGAAGGTAAGCACTAGCCTTTAGCACCCTAACAAGCCCTCACCATGCAAGAACTACCACAACAAATATTTGATTTTCTAAAGGAATGACACTCTTTGATGAGCCCGGGTATCAATTTAAAATGGCTACAAAAAACATGATTGCAGCACCTGTGGAAATATGACTCTCATCAATTCATTCCATACTGTCATTACTACTTAACTGGTCCAGTGGGACTCCTTCACTGCGGAATAACAAGTCCGTGCATCACAACAACCATATGTCCTGGGTTTCCCTGGGGAAGATGCCTCCGGCTGCCCAGATTCTGTTACCTTGCTGTCAGTTTCAAGCAGAAGAAGCCTGACAGGTATATGTGGTACCAGCAAAATGGATCTGGATGATGGACTTTCAAATCTGAATAAAAATCCACAATTGCAGTTTGAAGTCTCTGCTGATTAATCTTGTGAAGCATGATCTTATGAAAACTTGCTGTCTGGATTGCAGTAGCTTGGACTGTGCTGCTTGCTTAAAGCATAATAAAATGAGACTTACAAGTCGATGTTTTTGATGATAATAAACTCAGCGGTGCTCCTGTTATGGGAGGACTTTAGCTGTGATTTATCAGTTTCCAGCTGACCATCTCATCTGCCCCAGAGTAAAACTTGGTAGATCAGTGTTTGAGAGCGTGTTTCACCTTGGTTGCCAACTCTCACACTTCTGGCACGTGACACACGCGCTTTCACCTCCCCTGCTTGGAAAAGATAACCACGCCACACGCAAACACACGTTCATATACGCATGCACGAAATGAAACATGCGCTTTCCAGCAGTAACCTCTGTGGGGTTAGTCCAGTCCAGTCCAGGCAATATGTGAGAGTGATGACACTCCTCAAAGGCACACATCATTTTAAATGTTGATACTGGAAACAACATTCTTTGACTTTCATGAGTGAATACACCAGTGTGCCCTTTATTGGGTTTGTATGGCATGTCTAATATTGTAAATATTTCCAAAGTCCCATCTAAGTCAGGCTATATCCTTAAATCTTAGACTTAAGCTCTCACTTATATGTGTAAGGTGCATACTTTCTCAAAGCATAATGGCAAATTGAGTCCAAATATGTGCATGTGACTGGCTTCACTCTGGTTTGATCTGGGTGCAAACCGATGGAAAAGACCTGTACTAGTGGAGAGCATACAGTGTTATCTTTATGAGCGACTGAAAATGTTCTCTACTGTGCTATTACAGGCATTTTAAGAGCGAGCTTTTAATATTATGAACTCTCAATGTACTGACACTTTACGATATGATTTGGAATGAATTGCACAAACGAGTAGGATAGCTCATTTGTTTATTTCTTTCCCTTGTGTTCATTATTGAATTAAATGACACAATCCAATTAGTAGTGTGCATTACCCTTTCTCGCAGTTTGATTAAGCAAGTAAAATATTAAGGCTGATGCTCAGCCAAATTATGTTGCATTACAAATCCCCTAAATCACAGGGCTTTAATTCATGTGCAACGATATTATTGTAAAGAGACTCTCTGAGCTGCTGGCTGTGAACAAGAATGCCTTCATCTGTCAGTGGTTTACTGCAAAGACTGATCTGTCCAAAGACATTGAGTTTAATACAAAGGTCATTAATCGGTGGTGGAATGTATCTAAGTACAACCATTCACGTGCAGTTTATCTGACAGAGAGTTACTATACTTCTCAGATTACAATCTGTCATATCCTTCCTGTCTAGTAAAAACAATGCATCTCCAAATTTGGTGATTTAATTTTATTTCTGATAAATTGAAGGATTAAATTTACCTTTATGGATTGAGAAAATGTCCCTACTGCTGAAGTAAATAAATTATATTACGGAATGTGATGCATTACTGTAGATTCAGTCTGTGCCCACCAGAAAATGACAACACATGGTCGATTGTTTAAGGGTGTTGTAACAACGGGTAAAGGAGGAAGTCAGGTGAAGTAAAGAGCAAGAAAGTCCGCACAAGGAGGAGGTGGGTGAAACCCAGGAATTTCACCCAGGAGAACGCTGTTTGTGTAGCCTATTTGTAATTGTATTGTACTTAATTGTACTTAACTCAACATCCCATATGTAACATACACACATAACATACTTATTTTAACCCAAACCATGATCTTTTCCTAAACCTAACCAAGTAGTTGCAGTGCCTTAACTTCACCAAATTGAGATTGTTTCTCTTCCATCACTTCCATCACGTACGTAAGATAATGTCACATACTGTATGTAACGTCAGGCAACATATGTACAGTATGTGACTTATGTCATGTCATTTTGGGAATAGTCATTCAATCACGCAATCTTGCAATTTTAAACAAAATACAATAAACACATTAGTGTACCAGTAATATTAATTCAAAAACATATAATAGTAAAACACTAACAGGTCCCATTTCACTGCAGAAAGAGTACTTTTACTTTTCATACTTTAAGTAAATTTGTTACTTTCATACTTTTATTAAAATAAGGTTTTTAATGCAGGACTTTATAGTAACGTATTTTAAGTGTAGTATTCACACTTTAACTTCAATAAAGAATCAGAAGACGTCTCCCTTCTCTGTCATTGATGGAAGAAAAAATGTCTTTTTTCTATATTTTTCCATGTAATTAGTAACAGAATTTGATGCACGAAAAATACTTTTCTTTGCTGGTTACTGTCTAACAATGTTATCTCTAGGCTGAATTCTCCCTTTGTCATTATTCTTGTAATATCTTTTCTCTCCTGTTGGAATGTCAGGACAACGAATATTGGAATAGAAATGACCTCAATTCCGATGGAGCATTTCATTTGGCTGGAGAGTGTGTTATACATATTGAGGAATGGCAACATGTCAGACCTGCCAAGCTGATTCCCAAAGTAGCTAGATTACAGCCAGCACTGTTTTCAATGTATGTATGTGCCAAGTATTTTGGATGTCACTACAAATATTTTACACATTGGGTGCACAGGATGTTTTCTTTTTGTCTCACTCTGATTATATTTGCTCTTTTTTTTTTTCTCCCTCCAACAGAGAGCTGTGACACAAGCGAGCCATGTTTCCATTGTCAATCACAAGATTGCTTGACAAGGTTTCTCGAAAATGCTGCGCCCTAACCCTGTGATGTTATGTCTGCTGGAGAACATCAGCTCTTGGACAAGTTGAAGGTTATCACTTCTTATTTTCTAGAAAATGGGTCAGGTGTCATTTATAATCCACTGACATATTGCAGCTGGCTCTATGGAGGAATTGCTTCAACAAGAGGAGAATTAAATTCTTTCTCCAGCCATCTACCGGGTGAATAAACTGCCAGAAAATATAAGGTATGACCCCAATTTTCCTGATGCTTATGACAGACGTCTCTCCTTGCAGGTCATAGTGAATGTGAAGAGGTTTGCTTTCTTTTTTAACCAATCTTTAGCGAGGGTTAGGACATTAACTTGGCAAAGCGTGTGGTCTGTCAACTGGGTAAATGGCTGTGTCATATATCAAAACTCTTGGCAAGTGTACTGGGTTCAAAACTGTTTAAAACCCAACAGACAGAGAGAAAGATGCCTCCCTACTGCTCACAGCACTCTTGACAAAAAGAATCGATCTATCCACAGCACTAAAAGGAAGCTTTTAGGTATACTAGTACTCAATATCCTGAATGATTGATTTCAGGGCTTACTATTACCATATGTTAGACAAACATATGTATTTATTTAGTAGTGTTGTCTTAAATGGAAACACTATAGTATCCTTGACCACTCTACACAGACAACTTAATCAATTGGTGTACATTTGCACTCAACCAAAAAAATAAAAATTCCAAAACAGTGCTTTCTCAAAGTGACATCAGTGGAGAAACCGAGCATTAATGAAACAATGGAATAGAAGCGGAGAGCATCTATTTGAGGTAATAAAGTACAAATACAAGCAGCCGCTCCTAAATGGAACTCCTCATTGTATCGCTCATTGCTGGGGCCCCCCCAAGGCTTAGCAAGATTGAATATGCCATATGTTTATCTGGAGCTTTCCCCCTTGTAAGTGGCACTGATGCCATGGTTTTGGCACCACCCTTTTTCTTCCCATAATGCATCAAACCGAAAGCTCATTTAGACAGTCACATCCCAAACACCACACACAAAAGGACTGGGGCTTTTATTTGGGGGTTAGATGTTTTCAATCTTACATAATTTATCTGTTCAGAGGTTTTACTTTGTTGTGCCATGTACAGAATACCCCATTTACAGAGTAATTTTGTTCTATGAATCGGCACAAACAAGATATATAAAATTGGTTCTTACTGGTACTGTAGGTAGAATGGAAGAAAACCAGACTATGGGGTTAAAGGGAGTAAAAACTCAAAATTTTAGAGTAAAGGGGAATAAATTATACTGAAAGTATAAGTAAGCTACAACCAACCAATTTTAACCTATTGTGACATCCACCCATCAATCAATCTTAACGTTTAGCCTCCCAGAGCTAGCATAAGATTTCATGTAAGAAGGACACCACCAGAGTGTTTCTGGGGGCCGTGCCTGTGCAAAAGACAAAATCTATTGATATGGTAGAACTGGATGATATTTTATGGATAAAATATTTCCTGGTTTTCCTGGAGCTCCTCCGCCTGACCTCTCAGTGATTCATTAAAACAGATGAAGAAATGGCTTCACATGAAGTAGCCACTAACTGCTACAACTGTACCTGGCTCAGTAGCCAGTGAAGACAGTTGAATAGAGAGCAAACATAGTCTCTGAAACAAATGAGTTTAACAACAGGGAATCCAGTACTGAGGTGGTCCAAGTTTCCTGAGGTACAGATTGCTTTAATGTTACTTGTTGATGCTTTTTTTCGACAGTTACCGCTAGCTCCGATAGGGATGTGCACAGAGACCTTATTTGTATTGAAGTGGAAATAGGCGTAATCCTGTTTTTGTTATTGCATTAAAAGCAACTAACATAGATAATGTAGAAGAGTAAATTGCAGGAACAGGACATGGCTGTGTTGTTTATGTCGTAGGCTATTAGTGGGGGGTTGGGTGGATACTAGGCTTGGGCATGAGTGCTTGAGGACTCATTTTGGACGGCAGTATTCGTTCGACACATTGAGTAATCTTTTTTTTTCTATGTAAAAAAAACATACTGTATATAGCCTATATATCATAAATATAATTTATATAATAAATTAACCTATGTAACTTAAATGTCATAGAACAATTGGATCGATGATTAACTATTTGCAGATGAAGCACAAGGAGAAAATGGCAAAGACCTGTTGTGACATCACCTCATTTGCATGTCTGTTCATTATGTACAGTAAATTGGTTTTACTGCAAAGTTATAGATAAAGCTATAGGCCACGCCAATATTATTAGTACCATTTATGGAATTAGATTCCAGTGGTGGCTGCATAGGGTTTATTCCAACTCATGTGAGTCAAACATTCCATTAACTCCAGAGCATTGTCGATGCTCTGGATTAAATAATCTGCTTCAATCCAAGTAGTGTTGAGCCTTTCAAAAACACTTTCCTGTTGTCTTCATGTCATGTAACACAAGCAGGTGGGACACAATTTCCCCACTGCACTCATTATCATGAGCACAATAGCTATTTCACCAGCCCCCAAAATAAAAATGTATTTTTAAAATATTTGTATGAAATTGATATTCAGCAAAAACGCATTATTTGTGCTTGTAACACACATTGGGTGCTAACATTATTATGTCATACACCTGCAACAACACTATGTGTATTGAGTATGCTGTCAGAAAAGGATGACGTTTTTCTGGTGCCTCCATGTCCTCACTGATGAGGGGTAAGGATGTGGGTGAGGCCTCAGGTTTGTTGTCATTATAGAGGAGGCTGCTTTTTACGAAGTCAGCAAACCAACCTCATCTTTGGTGGTAATTCTGACATCTACAATGTGCGAATGCAGACAGTCTCACCCCCTGCTACCCTCTATGTGAGTGAACCGAGCTCTGATTATTATTTTGCGATATCTATATCTCATCTACCCTTGTAATGATATTCGCTCCTCTTGCCTCAGCAGCCCTCCCCCTCTCCCAGTTACCCTGCTGCTGCTGTACGGCCATTTTTAGCCCCATAATTTCCTTGGCAGTAAGCTCCATGATGAAGTTGGTCAGGGATGAAGACTTCTATTAACTCAAATGTTGTACATGAAGGGAATGGCAGACCCATAAAGCAAGGTCTTGTCAGTCTCCCAGGTGAGCTGTAGCATGAAGAGCATAGCCTCCCTCTCCTCTCACTGGCAGATTTGCCTTAAAAGTTTTAGCGCCTGAGGGGGAAGGTAAAATCTTTGGAAAAGCTGCTTGGTTTTCCCCTTCACTTCTCATTCATGCTGTGTCTTCTACTTAGTGAAACTTGCTCTCTCTAAAATACAAGCTTCACATCGCAATAACACAATGAAGAGCATCTACAATAATTACTTAAGTGGAATATGGGGGTGATACAGTATAATTAATCAACTTTAACTTTATATTTCTGAAAGTTCTTTTCTGACTTTCTTTTTTGTAAATACAAAAAGGAGGACTTGTTTACTCTAAACTAAAACATCTTTTTTTTTTAATTTTATCCTTTTCAAATAATCCATCTCGTAGTAAAAAATTAGTTAGAAGCCAAATTCAAAAGCTGTAATCATGTTAAGAGGGGGCACTTACAAAATAACCTACCACTGGCAGCCTGTAGGAGGTAAAGAAGCAGAACAGTTTGACTGAGTCAGTCATGACTGTCTATATTCTCATATCCTCAAATTCCCTGGGATCTGGAGGGAGGCACTGACACTTGTCAGTCCGAATGTCAGCAAAGAAAACTTTTTATCGATCACCTTTTTTTTCCTTATCGATTGTGTAGTCTATACCACCAAACTTTCCAGTTGTATTATTTTGTTATTTTAAAAGCACCTCTGGCTTTTCTAAATTAAATATTTCTTGAAAGCTCACACTAAGACATGCACTCTTAACAGCTGCCATTGTAACTTAGTTCCTGTGGATGTACCTGGTCAAAAAAAAAAACCCCTCAAGGTCAGGAATTAAATGCACAGTATAGAATTTCTGTCACTATGGGTTCTCTCAATCCAAACTCTGAGAGTTTGATCATGTACTGATCATGCATGGAGTCATGGGAGTTGTTGTTTTCATTGTTAAACAACCACCATTGCCAATAAAAATATATCTGGGGTGATTCAGCCAGAAATGTCCACAAATGAGGTAAAGTCTTAAAGTTCCATCCATGTTCCATTTAGTCACATTTACGACTTCCTTCTTCGATCTGTGACTCCCGTGGAAGCTGCATCGCACCATTACCTTGAATAAAATTATGGATTTCTCTGGGTCTGAACATTGTTGAAAATATTTGGGACAATGCACAAAGTACACAACTCAACAAAACATAACAAAGATCTAGTCCACACACATCCAAAATATGGTCACAGGTGCCGGAACGTGTCCCTGGACCATCTCAATCTGGCCCGCAATGTCCTCAGAGTAAAATAACCTAATACCCAAACAAGAATTACCGGCTCACGCTTGTATGCCCCTGCACACCAGTCAAGTTGCAGTATCCATTTATGTCTGTCCAGACACACATAATACTGTGACTGATAGAGAACTTGATCACATGGTGCAACCACAATCACCTAAAGTTCAATATCAACAAACTCAAAGAGCTTGTGGTGGACTACAATGCTTCAAATATGGATGTTGTTGGAAAGAGGCACTAAATTCTGAAAATTTTTCACACACGTTTAACCCGGCAGCACAGAAGAGCTACACAAACAGCACCGTTTGTGTAAAATTTTGTCAGAATTAGCATATGAAATCTTGAATTAAGACAATAAAATTGTTTAATAGGTCACAGTGACCTTGACCTCTGATCACCAAAATCTAATCAGTTTATCCTTGGGTCCAAGCAAATTTGAAGAAAATCCCTCAAAGCGTCTCTGAGATATCACATTCATAAGAATGGGTCGGACAGACGAACAACTCGAAAACGTAATGCCTCTGGCCACGGCTTTTGTCAGCGTGGAGGCATAAAAATAAAAAACTGCCTTTTTTTAAAATTTTGTTATGTTCATGAATCTTGAAGTGATTGAGTACAATGAGTCTAAATTACTATTTCAAATGACAAATTACGTGAGTGGCTGTGAAGACATGAGAGACATGAGTAAGGATGAATACCTCAACAAAGAGAAATTGACTCTCAATACTGCGCTTTAACCACGAGTGGACATTACGTCACGTGTTGGTTCAAAGGCAGTATGTTTGATATGCCGAGAGATGATTGTGATGTTCAAGGAATACAACATCTAGTGACATTTTTCGACCAAGCACGCCAGTCATGCCACAAACATGTAATCGCAGGAAAGAGTAGAAAAAGCCCTGAAGCTGTGTTCCAACTCAGTTGGCAGGAAGAATATTTTTACTACCCAATCGGCATCGAAAGTTATCTACATGCTGTCATACAAGCTCACAAAACAGATAAAGCTTTTCTCTGACAGTGAATTTTTGACTTTATGGTAAAAGGTCAGTTTGATAACGTCCCATTTGTTGTAATAAACCACCCAATTTGTGGTCCTGTGTTTGCTTCATTTAAGTCAGTATGGCCCTCTGGAAAAAAAATGTTGCCCACCCCTGGTCTAGTCATACATGAGGAGGAATACATTAAACTGGAATCTCAGTAGTATTAAATCTAGACATGAGGACTACTTTTGGCTACATTCATATAATTAATCAGCTAAATTAGATGAAACTGAAGGAGAGATTAAGTCTTGTTATAAACAAAATCAATTTAAGTCTATGGATCAAAATTCTATATGTGAATGACACAACTGAAAACACATTCTGATTGTTGAGCTCCACTTTTCATGATCTGTAAACTGCATGCAGTTTGTTGCCTTATTTTTTATTTTGCAAGACTTTTTAACTATACGCTATGTGGGGGGGGGGGGGGGGGGGGGGGGGGGGGGGGGGGGGGGGGGGGGGGGGGGGGGGGGGGGGGGGGGGGGG
>JBBPCS010000855.1:1284785-1300600 GCA_037974645.1 Hollardia meadi | reverse complement strand
TTTTTAATCATTCAAATTTGGCTGGGTGGTTAATAACACATTTTTCTGTGGTGTGACAAACTCAAAACACATATTTATTTTTGCTATACAGGGACTTTAAGCGTCATGCCGTTGAAGTGCAATATAAATATGGATTGTTCTGCTCTCAGTGGGGCAAAGTCCGTAACCATGACCTGGGAGGTTTTGATCTTGGGTTAAATATGACCAAGGTCAGTTTTGTTTGCTAAAGGGCAAATTGAACAATCTATAAAGAAGCGTAACCATTATAGATTAAACAAATGCACGTGCTGTTGAGAAGGTTGTAGTGACAACAAAAATGCGTGGAATAATGGAGTAATATGAGCAGTGTTCATAGCAAAAAGAAAGAAAGAAACTGATTTGTGCCTTTTAGAGACCCTATTCCAAAGAAATGAATACGAAGAGCTTGCTAGTAGTACTGGTTAGGGCTTGGTGATAGTCCGATGTAATCATTTATTGACTTTTAGTGAAGTTATACAGTTATATGATCCTAGTAATCAGTTTTCAAATTTTTCAAAATTCAACTGTCAGAACAAAGCAAGCTTCTAATTAAAGACAATTCAAGGAAATGTCTTGTTTTTTTTGTTGTTTTTCTTGTTTGTTTAACATGAAGACTTTTATCTGATTTAAATATTGCTTTAATTATGAAATATTTTCTATTTTTCTGTGTTTTTTTCCATGAGTAAATATATTGTAAACTTGTAAAGGTATTCAAGTTGGTACTGTGATATTACTACTACTGATAAAAAGTTTTTCATTTTGGAAATGCAGTCATTAGACCTACAACTTTTATTAAAAAATGTTCCTCCACAAATCAAATATTGACACTAGGTTTGCCTTCAATGCAGCTTGAATGAGATTGTTCGGTTGTCCAGATTAACTGTGGGGGGTTGTATGTACCCGAGCCAGGAAGGTTAGCTGAGTTGTAAGTGTAAACAAGACCCTTTTGTTCAGGAGACTGAACTCCCAGTGAAGACTGACATGATGATGGAGGGAGTCCGGATGGGACTTTGTCAGCGGGCCACAGCGCCATCCCCCAGAGCGGTGGCACAGCGGATGAAGGTGCCACCACTCTGTCTGTTAACATAGAAAAAATGAGGGAGAGGCAAGCTGAGGACTGTAAAACAGGGTCAGTGGGGACTCCCTGAGTCTAGTCCCACATTGAGAAATGAGAGAAGACACACAAGCCTGGCTTTTAGAGAGAACACATTCACAGAGTAAGCAGTGAAAGGAGCTCTGTCAATTTGCCAAAGTAGCTTGGGTGATTAACATTTGAACTGTGGCGCATCAAGAGCCCCCTGTGGATGAATGGTCATTCTATCAGCCTCATTAGGGGAAACCTATTGAAGGATGCCAAGCACAAATTGTCCAGGCCCAACTGTCAAGCATGGGTAGAGAATGATAATGGCATCCCAAAGTAAACAGTCGCGTCTCGTAGATCGCTCAAATCCTCCAGTAAACAACGTTTGGAGCCATGATTAGCGATGAGCTTCTTAAACTGATGGAGTGTGTCATAATAATAACCTGTATAGCACCGTGCTAAATCGCTTCAATGTGGTCGCCTCCTTGGAGTAAATAACAGCAAGGGGACAGGCAGCTTGGTGGCCAATCAACCAGCTAGTGAGACATGTTTATTTTTTTGATTTATCTTCTTATATAATATATAACTATAACACACACACACACACACACACACACACACACACACACACACACACACACACACACACACACTTTACTACTTTGAGCTTAAATATGATGTTTTTCATGTACATGGACAGAAATAATTTGGCTAGGTGTGTAAAACTCCATGGAATAACAACATGCAATGGCAATATGGTTCCAGCTAATAATGCAAATGCATAGTCTGTCCAATTTGTAGAGACTGCCTTGCCATCCTTTTCTTTGGCATCGACAATATGGACATTACGCACACACACACACAAACAGAGGCCAAGAATCAAACCTAATCAATGGACATATCTAGCTTACAATGTGTTTGCACTTTGTAGATTTATACAATAAATTAAACTCCACTAAAGAGAGAGAGAGAGAAAGAGAGAGTCTAACAACTGCTGTCGTTGCTGGAGATGAGTAACGAGGCATGGGCATGGAAAGCAAGAAGCCTGGCTGCAGCCACATAGCCAGTCCTTCTCTTGGTAACAGTATGTTCGAAAAATGTTGAAACTCTTCTCAAGTAAGAAATAGCCATGCTGACCACCGCTGTCCACACTAAAAAGTTCCAGCAGCTAGCCAGGAAAGGGCAGTGTCCGGAGCTAGGCCCAATCAAATTGTCGAAAAAAAATCTTTAAAACGTCAAACTGTCCTTTATATAACGCTAAAGTTCTTTAAAACCTGGTCGCCACCGCTACATGACATGTAACAAGCTAACAATTTAGCTCGCTCACGGCAGATAGTCAAACACACATCTGTGCACTGCTAGCCTGGTCAGGAGAAAGGAGTGGATGTCACGTCACATGGCATGGAATGGCCATAGACTTGAGAGCCGAGGCAGGATCTGTCTGAGCCTCAACACAGTTCATTCAACACATTGGGAATGCTGACAACGCATGCGCTAATGTTGAAAAATGTTGGCCTCAGGGCAGACAGAGGCACAGATAGCATCTGCCTCAGCATTCAGGGGTAAGCTGTGGCAAAAGGGGAATGAGATCCTTTAAAAAAAAAACTATTCTCGCTCATATGTGTAATCCTCAGACAAATTATGAAAAACAAATTCATAATTTGATGTATTAAAATTTTTAGAATTAATTAAATTGAATGAATTATGAATATGAAGAAATGATCAATAGATGCAGCTATCATATAACCTTAACATTTCTTTAAAGCTTTGGTAAGGTGCTGACCACACATCACTGCTTCACATTTATTCCTGCAACGCACAAAATAGGATAGTCATACTGCAATTATAGAATTGGTGAAATGCTCAATATTAATTTTGTAGACTTGAGTCAGTTTTGCTACTTGTGCTTTAGTTAAGTTTGATCCATAAAAGTTATGATCTCCATCCTCATTATCATAATTTTTCTTTATTATTGGATCTCATAAGTGTGCCCTAATATTTACTGTACAACATTTGTATGTAAACCTTTTGGCGGGCATTGCACAAACAGAGTAAAGATGGTATGCTGCTACATGGCTATGAGAACTCACAGCTAGAATTATTCTTCCTGCATCCATGTGCTGCTCTTTGTTGTAAACTATGATTACAACATCTAAGTCAAAGGAGTGAACAGTATGTAACATAACTGGATTTATCATTTTTGTATCCTGAAAAATATAACGGGCAAACATAAATGAATTCAGGGGTATTCAGTTTCACAAAACAATAGCACTATAAACCACAGAGTTTCTTTCCTTTTAGCAGTAAACTGCTGCCATTATAGAACCTCTCATCCAAGTCCAAAGTGGGACCACAGTCGTTTTGGCACAGAAAATGTTCCTTGTTGGCGATTGCTCTCCCATATTTGCCCCCTTCTTTTCTCTCTACAGTTAAAAATCAGCATGATCGTATTTGATAGACGTGTTTACCAAGTTCTGGATGGAATTCATTAGCCATAATTAAGCGTTTACTTGATCAGGAGGGTTAAAAAAAAGGATTATATGAACTCAGATTAAAGGGAGCTGAGTGAAACCAACAAAGAGATTATCA
The DNA here is from genome assembly GCA_037974645.1 of Hollardia meadi. Taxonomy (NCBI): domain Eukaryota; kingdom Metazoa; phylum Chordata; class Actinopteri; order Tetraodontiformes; family Triacanthodidae; genus Hollardia; species Hollardia meadi. The sequence goes on along the minus strand of JBBPCS010000855.1, from coordinate 1,296,912 downwards.
AGCGCTGCCAGGCAAGCAGGCTGCCTTTGGAGTTGGGCCCTCTCTGATCGCTATCTCGTTAGTGCTTTATTCGTCAAGCTCAAGCTAATGCCTAAAACAAGCTTAGCTTTATCCAGATTCTCTGGAGATGTCTTATTGACCGATTGGTGGAGTGATGTAGTTAGACACCAGTGAAACATTTGTATGAATTTTGTAAATGATGAGCTACAATCATTGAACTTTTTTTCAAAATGTATATATCTATAAAACAAGGCCAATAGAGTCTGCTGCAGCTGTCAGCAAGGCTGATGAGAAACGTGAAGTGAACTAAACAAGTTGCAGACCATAAAACCAAAACAAAAAGTTTGGAAATCAGGCCCTGCATATAAAAACTTTAACCAATTCTAACATCCATAATTGTGCATCCATGCTTGTCATTAATGCGTATAATGGCTCAATAAAACAATAAATTCACCAATTAATTTTTGCAGTAAGAATCCAACAATATATTTACCAAATAGCTTCTGGCTAAAACAAATACATTACATGGTTTAGAGTCTTCATGGGTGCTAATGCTAATGAGGGATAATGCAAACATTGGAACATCTTTGATTTCACCAGAATATCTTCCACCATTTCTGTGCCTATATTCAGTAAAAGGAATGATCAAAATTAAATTCACCTCTGTCATTTTGTGGTGGTCTCAACAATGGTTAATGAATCGGTGGGAAAAAGTGTTGTTATTTCCTGCAGTGATTAACGCTGAGGTGTGATTTGGGTAACAATACTGACCTGTTGATTTGAGGTCTACAAAAATACAGCACACAGCACACTGCTGGAACGCTGGGAGGAACCTGTAATGAGGCCTGTGAGAGATGCCAAGTGGTTGGAAGCCGAAGCATACCTGCTGCTGGCAAAGACACCTGGCAGCCTAGCGAGCCAGGTTTAAGGATTACCGGCTTTTCAAAGGGGGAGAAAAATGATGGATTTAAAGTTAATGGATGCTAGATGTTGAACTTTGATCTTGGCTTTTCAGTCTCTTTTTTTTTAAACCACAGATGTCTCTATTCGATTTTTTTTTTAAAAACCCACATTATTTGACTAATTTAAAAATATGCATGCATGCTTCTCTTTCAGGCCAACAATCATTTAATATTGCCAGTTTAGAATTGCTTTTAAACTTGTAAATACTAGCACTCACAACGTCATTTCATTTCATATAAAAATTAATAAATGGTGCTGGTTGATCTCTCTCTATTTGTGACCTATACTGCAGCCCACCACCAGTGGGGGGATTGAGATGTTTTGGCTTCACTATGGGGAGCTCTCATGGTGTCTGTCTTTATGCAGTCAATGAGTTAGATTATCATCACCCCCCCAATGATATTTAGACACTGGACCATGTTATACTGTGAATAAGATGGACAAAAATTTTTTTTTTAAGTCAGTATAATGCAGTATTTATACAGGTATATACTTTTTTTTTAATGAATGTAATTTGTTTTTGTGTGTGACTGCTGTTTATACCACCATTGATATTGAAACCATAATGCTGATAAGTCATCAAGAGGGTAGAAAAATTGTATTGGGATGTTTGTAAAATATGAATTTTGAATTATGCATATTATTATTTTTTGTTCACATGCACTGCTCTTTTAAAGCTTTGTTGCAACATACCAGGAAATAGAGTTATTAAAGTATTCAAAATATTCCCATATATTCACCGTATAACAGAAATTATTGTGCCACCTTGTGACAAAAGTAGTAGCTTCTTATGTCACATGGGCAAACATGTGAGTGAAGTTGGTTGTTTACTCTTACAGATTTTAAACAGCTGCTACACAATGATGATACAATTAGGCTGGCTTTGTGTTTCTATATGGCACATTGGCGGAGCAATTTCCAGAGCTTTCACCACAGGATAATTACCAGGTGGTTATGTCATTGTGAGGAACCAAACACCATAAGTGGGAACAAAAAGATCTTACACCATTTGTTGAAAAAATATTTCTATAAGCACATTATCAAAGAATCAGGCATGATGTGGGGATGAAACACCTCTTTTTCTGACCTCTGACTATTTTGAGGTTTTACCTGAAATCATCCTCACTATGCATCATGACAAATTTGGTATATCATTTAAAACAATAGTGCTTTGGCAGCACTGAGTATTCAAACTGCTTAAATACAGCTTGATATGCTCCAGAGACGAGTGGCAAGGGTGTGTGATTGAAATATCAAATAGAAATACAGGAACCAGCTCCCTCACCTATGTCCTTCAGCCGACACAAAACCAACACATATTTTGATAAAAAGATTTTGTGTATATACGCATCCAGTGTTTCCTTTTTTCCTTTTTGGTTTACCATCTGTATCCTAACAAGTACAATGGATAAATCATTTCATCATATTCTCACATATTAACAATTGCTATACTCAGTGTAATTGCTACTGTTGCACTATAATCGTTACTGTTGTTGAGTTGCACTACAAGGTTACTTCCGATATACCTTGATTATTGACCTAAATATAACTGTTAAGTTAATTGACAAAATGATATTAATAATAGATTGTAATAAAAGTTGTTTTTTTAAGTTTCCATGCACTTCAGTTGACTAAAAACAACCCAAAAAAGAGGTCAAGGTTGATCAGGTTTCAAAGTAATTTACATCAGACTCTAATGAGCATCCCTGACTAGAGGGCACATACGACCACCTGTTATCAGTGTGAAACAAGTCATGTTATGAAACCTGAGCGTGATCCATTCACTGAATATTTATAATCGATATGTTCTTCCAAGGGCCAAGGATGAACCTAATAATGTAATGAAATATAAAAAACTTAGAAATGTATTTTAGTGATTGGGGTGAACTGACCATGTAATAAGACGTAATTTTTGCTTTTGAGAGGCCAGGAGGCTTTGTGCTAAGATAGATTAAACACTCTGTTCTGGACACACAAGATGAAATTGATATTGATCTCGTCCGTTTAAAACATAAAACTTTACAAAACAATAAATATGATAGGGGAGACGTAGAGACAGACAGAAAGAGTGGAGGAGGGATTCATCCAAGCAGAACAAGGTGTAGCTGCACCCAATTAATCTGTCCATATATCCGTGTGTTCTTGAAGATGCTGTGAGATAAACCAGTGACCTGTCCAGCGACCAAGTTGCCATGACAGAGTTCGACATGAAAAGACAACGTATTTACGTGGATCATTGGCTTTATCCCCCGAAGGGGTTCTTTGAGTCTGGCCTTTCTGTTTCTTATTCATTCAGTCTTTGCAATGAACTCAGTTTCACGACCACATATTTGGCTTTTAATCATTTCATGCAGCACTGCCACCATGCAGCCATCAGCATGTGCTTACATGCAGCCACATACAAATACTGCATGCACACCCCAATAAGCAAACTACACGAGGCTATAACAACATTCACAGTGTGGCAAGAAAATAAATCAGCTTAAGCTTGAATATGTGCACATCAGAGCAAAGCCCTTTGGTTGTTGTAATTACAAAGTGCATTAAATCAAAATAGAAACTGGATGTGTTTGCTGTGACTTTTCTGTTTCCCAGCAGATTTTTTTTTTTTTTTCTTCTTTCCCAAAAGATCCTACTGCTGATGCAGCTTTACTTGGGACAACAAGGCCTGGAGAATTGCGCATGTCTCAGCATATATGACAAATCGACATCAGGGGTAATGAAGTGACTGAAATACGGGTCCAGGCTGCCATATGATGTAGTGATAATGTCAAGTCAAGTCAAGTTTATTTATATAGCACATTTACAACAACCACAGTTGACCAAAGTGCTGAACAGGTTAAGATACAAAAAAACAAAAAACAAATATAGAAATAAATAATGAATAACAACTAAGAATGAAAGAAAACAATAAACATAGTAATAATACAAGAATTACAGCACAATAGAAAACTAAAACAAGGTCTCAGTTCGAATTGAAAGCCAGCGAGAAGAGGTGGGTCTTCAGCAGCAATTTAATGTATTTTTTTCCTGGGGATCTGATTTCAGTGCAGTGATTATCATGCTTTTGATTACCTTATGACATAAGTCTTTAGCTCTTCAACAGACGTTTCTACTCTGATGGACACAAAGGCACTGCATATTCACTGTGCGGGTTTAATAGGCTCTACGAGTTGCCAGGGTGTAACAGCACACTATAAGGATGAGATCAGGACAGTGTACACTGCAACGTGAACCACCGTGACTTCATTAGCGGTGTGATGACCAATAGACCTTAATGTGACATACAGCTTGTCATCTTTACAAGCAGAGCAAAGGGTCCCCCAGGGAACTTAAGTATGTGCAACCAGAAGACCGACATCCTATTTCACTAAGCATTTAAAACCGTTATTGCTTGCAGGAGCAGTCATACCTCACTGAGGGTAAATAAAAAGTGCCTCTCTTGCAGTCTTGAATCTGACTATTCATTCAGGTGGGCTGTCATTGACGAGCGACAAAAGAATCCAGGATTCAATATTAGCATTGTGGCGTTGGTAAAAGGGAAACTTTCTCTCAGGAGGTAAATGTACCAAATTCTAAAGAGGATCCCATGTTGCTACAGTCAGCGAAGCCAGATTATGCAGCATTAAATCTGCATTGCTGTAGGGATACATGTCATATTAGGTTAGGTGGCAAAGGAAATGCATGGCTCGAGGTTTTCAGGCTTTGCAAACATTTCATGCATTTTTTTTGTACGTGGAGTTGCGGCAGAAGCAGTAGGGTAGAACTCAGGAGAGCATGCTGCCCTTCCAACTGCTTCCCTGAGGACAGCAGGCTGTCACTATCACTCTGTAACAAAAGTCAACTCTCCAGTTTGATTTGTGTGCATCTCACAGATGCATTTGAGTCTTTGCAGGCCGCCAGCATTCGACACTGTGTGGAGTGAAGTGATGAAATAATTTGAATAAAGACAGCGTCTACTCAGTTACTCTTTAAGATACATTGAAATAAATAAAGATATTCCAATTACTTAACAATGTTATCTTTCTCAAAGGTGCCTTTAAATAACTCAAAAGGCTTTACATAATTAAAAAAAAAAGCCCCCCCCGCAGTTTCAGCTGGGAGATGTATATGAGCGGCGAGTTTCACAAAATAAGTAAAGAAAACAAACACATAAAATGACAAGATAGAAACTATTATTCCACCTATTTTCCTTTCCGAGTTTTATTGCCTTGTTAACTCCAAGTCATTGTAACACACTTCATTCAAACAAGAAATAAAACCACATCTTGGTTTGTCTTTCCACAATCATCTCTGGTTTGTTCGAAGTAAATCCTCACTTCACAGAATAAGATGTGAAACTAAACTCGCCTTCACTGGTCTCAGAGGCTGTGTCCCTTCCCAGTTTGGTTTCCAGCCATGTTCAGGCCGCAGACCCTGGTTGAGCTGAGTCACAGTGACTCCCCCTGTGATACAGTCACAATAATCTAGGCAGACTGAGGCAGTAGACACATTAGCTCCACTGCTAAATAAGCTAACAGTCGCTATAGCTACAGCCAATTAATAATTCAATAATTACAAAGCCCAAGATAACTAACTTACAGCAGACAGTATAGAGACAGCAGTTGGCGGTTACTCTGGTGACATACTGCCTCCAATATTCTCACTGTACATGTGAAAATTGAAATCGAGACATTGTGGTTTAACAAGCAGCCGGCGTACATGTTGGAGGTATTACTGACCATCAACCGCTAGCTTTATAGGTACCATGTGGAGTTTTCTTTTTAAAAAAAAGGGAAAAAAAAGTAAAGTCTTGTTTATTAATGTTTTGAATCCTGCATTGTTTTACATCAGGGTTTTTCCTGGCTCTGAATGGTCCTTTGGGGGGTGGGAGTAATTTTATACAACTGTAAGCATGATCAGTTCCCGTACAATTAGGGATGGGCGAAAAGACATAATTATCTGCTGGGCCAACAGTTTGATAAATTGTTTTAAATATATCCAGAGAGGATTTGAATTGCTATCTTTATTGTCAGTTATCATTCGTCATTTTGGCACTGGTGATTTTCTTTTGGGGGGGGGGGGGGTGCCAAAAATGTCTCTATGCAGGGAAAAACCCTGTGTGTGATGGTGTTTCATCTTTTAAAACGTTTGTGAATTGAGTTGAATCATCTATTTATTTATTTATTTAAGAGATGTACTGTGTCGTGCACAAGCATATCATCATTTGAGGCTTGAAGCTGTGCAGAACAGATTAATTTTCCAGGAGGACAATGAGTCTCTAAATGCATCCCGGCTCTGAGAGGCCGATTTGAAGGCAGGGGGAGCAAAGAGTGAACGGCTTTCCCTCCCCAGCAACAACACCTAAACTTCTGGGTTCTGGGTTTTTCAAAATAAGATGGGAACTCACTGCTCAAAACTTTGACTTTTGGCAAAATACTTCTGTATGTAAACAACTAAACAGTCAAATAATTAACACAAAGACAGGAAATCTCCACCTAGCAACTACGCTTTTTATTTAACGTTCAACAGGTTGCTCAGCAAACAGGAATAATTAATTATTTAGTTAGGGATCGACTGCACTGTAGATCTAACAGCGAGTAGCTCAGATAGACACATACTCATAATTTACTACCAGGAGGAACAGTGGTGCGCAGACATGTGCATTTCTGAACAAGGGAGAAAGTAATTCTACTGTATATCGCAGCAAATAATCCAGAAAATTGTGTTAATGACAGCCAATGTCAAGTAGAACCAATAGACCTTTTTTAATAATAATTTAATAATAATTCCATTACTACTTTGATTGATAAACTAGCCAAATCGAACTTTACGAGTGCCTGAGCGTAATATGTCAACTGTTAGAATTAACCTGTGTTATTAGATACGTACATTTTGTAGTAGAAAACCTTAGATTCTCCCGTGGTTGCAGCTCCGATGAGGTGCTTGTCCAGTACATCCAGAATGTCGTTGCAGATTGATTTCAGCTCCTTCTCGACCTGCAGACCAACACACACACACACACACACACACACACACACACACACACACAGCTGACAAACGTCTGTGTGGTCACAGGAAACCTTTCAGGTGCTTGATCAAAATGTCCTTCAATATTAAAAAGAAAAATTCTGTTGCAAATCAAAGCTGATTTGATACGATTCAACTCAGCCGAGACTCAAAGTCAAATAAACTCAAATGTGAGATGTAAAAAATGTAAAACACATTCATGTCTACGAGTTGTGACTGGCAGGAAAAAAAAAATCTATTTTCCTCAATGTTTATTTCAAATACCGAGTACAAAATTCTGTCACCTGCCACACCAGCAACCAGATATATACGAGGCAGATTTTGGGTCAGTCCTCATGGAAGTATTTGACCCTTGATCCACACAATACCCAGTTGGCTTTTCTGTGACACTGTCAGACATCTAAATCTGACATTTTTAACATCACTATATAGCAACATGTCCTTGCAAATAAAAAATTTAGTCTACAAGTGAAGAAATGCAACATATAGAGGCAGAGGCACAGTGACGACAGGAAAAAGAGTCATCAAAGCTAACAGTCACAATCCTCAGCAACAATGCCAATGTGTGGTGTAAATACAGTGACAAGAACACAACTTTCACACATTGGAGCGTGGGTGAAATCTATTATCCTAAATAACGTCATAAACAAAGGGTTTTGCTGTGCTGCTCCAGTGACTCTGCAGCTAAAGAAGTGATTTAAAGTTGATTTGCAGTTGACGCCCACCTCATTATTTCACCCAGACAAGTGTTGTTGAACTGGAAAATCACAGCGTTTCCTCTCAAAATGGAGAGGCCGGTGGAGGAGAGCTTGAAAAGTCCTGCCAAGAAGGGTAAAGCATCTTTGGCATTTTGCCAACTGGATATGAAAGTTAGATTAACTGAGAGTGCACCTACACTCCAGGAAATAACAAGGTAGATAGCTACTTCAAATCAGTTCTATTTCAGTCCACTGAGTTTTGTTCATCAGTGTGTCCGATTCAGGACTTTGTGTGTATTAAAAGAAAGTTATATTTGCTTTAGGAACAAGAGGAAGATCTGATCTGTCAGGGCTAACAATGACTTCTTTACTGCAGCACCAACGCTAACCGAAACCAACTTTACTGGAGTATTGCAGCAAAATTCAGTGTTAAAGGAACAATTCACCCCCAAAAATTAGTGGGTTTTTTTAACCTCTTTAAAACAAGTCCACAACTTCCTCAGTTATTTAGAAGAATTGCTGTGAAGCTCCAGAAATGTTTTGTGGTCTAAGAAACTTCTGACTTTCCAGAGTAGATTAAAAAACTGAATTTTCATTCTTTACGTAAACTGTTCCTTTAATGCTTTCTTGATTGAAGCCGAGTGATTTTGTCTCATCAATACTTCTGCTGGCAGGTAAAAATGGGCAGAAAAATAAACATTAAAAGGTTCTCGACAACAACAAAAGAAGAAAACATCTGAGAAACAGCGTCTGACCGTTTTCCTGTACTCCCGGATCATCTTTAGTTTGTCTTCTCCGCCTTTGTTTTCTTCTTTCTGTTCGAGGCTGCTGATTATCCTCCAGGAAGCTCTTCTGGCTCCGATCACGTTCTTGTAAGCTACCGACAGCAGGTTCCTCTCCTCCACAGTGAGCTCAATGTCCATACTGGCCACCTTCTTCATCGACTCCACCATTTCTGAGAGACACAAGGAAGAACAAATGACATATAAGGCATTATAAGACTTCTGAAGTCCCGCAGCACTAAAAGTAACTGTTCTCTGTGCAAGAACAAAGTTTGGTGATGTTGCATAGGACCTCATAAGGGAGGTAAAACACCAGACTAAACTGAATTGACCTCTACCTGTGAGCTTTGAAAGAGGTTTGTCATATCCGGATTGTTTAATTGTTACTTTACATTTATAGCCTAAAATAATATATTGCTTATGTCTGATACAATTAGCCATTTTTAGCTCATCACAGATAAATTTATATTGGCATATATGTCTGCCAATATGCAACATGAAATTGCAGCAAAGATATGATTTGTGTTTCTCTCTTTCTATTTGGGTCAGCGCCATCTTGGATCAAGTCTAATTATCCTCGAGTTTATTCCAGATTAGATCCGACTGTGTTTGCATCCCATTTGGGATGAGTTTCTTTTTGAAAATGAATTCATGCATTGAAGGTTCATGTAGGTTTTTTCACATAGATACTGGACTAGTGAAGACCTCTGCAAGAGTACTACATTTATTTTTTAACTCAGTGTTAAATGTGTCAGCAGAGAAACATATCGGCTCGTCTCACTTTATCATCCAAGGCCTGTTCAGGAGTGATTAGTGGCTAATTGGACCTGTGAAGTTTTTTTTCTTATCTTTTAACTGTTAAATGTTCCACACACTAGATATAATGGTTACAATTAATTAACAACCAAATAAATAAAAAAGGTACCATGTGGAGTTTTTAACTTCTTGTAGCAATGGAGTCACGCTGTTCCACTGAGCTGTAGGTGGCAGTATTGTGCCAATTAGGGCTGACCTGAATCTTTCGAAGCTTCGGCTGTTAAAACGGTGAGTAACGAAGCTCCTCTGTGGCGTTTAATTAGTCTCTAAACCCACTCAGATAAATGATATGCATGTGATATGAGCTCACAGAACAAAATACATGAACACTTTTCAAGTCCAGCGAGCACGTGAGCATGTAAAACCAGGTTTTGTAATTTGGGATAATATTAAAACCGTCTCCTCCACTATAATTAACATTTTGAGGGAAAGAGGTACATACCGGTGCATTGACTGTCTTTATAGAAAATAAGCAGATCCTTCTTCCAATAACAAAAGATTTTAAACCTCAACGCAGAGCCTTCAAAAGGTTTCTGTCATCCTCAGTATATTATTAATGCAGTGCCTGGGACACTGCTTAAGTATATACTCCTCTAATGCAGAGATTCACCACCTACGGACACCTATTGTGGGAACAGAGCCAAGACAATGAACCAGAGGGCTGAGCTAGATCAAATGTGATGCCTTTCATTTTACATTTCACATCTCCAAGGTGGTTCGTTAGAAGAGTGGTGTGAAAAATGAATATAGAATCGAGGGATGAAACGACGAGGAAAAAGTAAAATTCTACGCCGCTTTGAAGAAGCGAGCAATCATGACAACAAGCTGTTTCCTTGGGGATTAACATAAAACAGACACAATATGAGAGGCTCTTCAATCAAACAACAACAAGGAGCTGTTCAAGAAGGGCGTGCAGCACCTAAATAAATCAAAGTGGTTCTGCACATGTCAAAAATATATTTTATAAAATTTCTGCATAAACTTAAAAACCATTGTGCTGAATGTGAAAATGTAAAAGCTGCAGACTGGTCGCTCCTCCCATGCTAAACATTGCTAGCCTGGAGGTAATTGTAGCGTGTCAATCATTCGGCTTTTAACTTCACAGACAGGGTGTTATCTGCAGAAGCCAATAGCGGGGCTCTATGCAGCATGCCGGTGAAACCCGATACAAGATGGCTGCAAGCCAGAAAGAGCACTATACCGCTTTGATCACTTTACCCTGCAGCCGGGTCTGCACTCGCACAAACTGAATGACCCTCTCAATGCTTTTTAAACATTTTCTCAACATTACCTGCAGCCTCTAGGTGACTGGATTTCAATAGGAGGGAGAGGCGGCTGGTTCCCATTCTGTGTTCACATTTCAGTTTTTCTTTAAGCGACGTCTTCAATGGCTCCGAACATGAAATTACAGGACTCGCCCGGATGATGTAATATAATCATAAATCATTCCACTCACTGTTAGCAGCACATGTAATAGATTTGATGCTCTGTGATTGGATGATTCTTGAACAGAAGCTTGTATGTTCAACTTTTTAGCCAAAGAACCAGAAAGGAGTTTTTATTCTTTGGTGCTGGTGATTTCGTTCGGATGCAAGCTGTAGAAATGATTCAAATGCGAGTCGTGCAACAGTGTCTATGAGAAAAACTAATGTGATTTTAACTTCCAGAACCAGGGGCTGCCCAAAATAGCTCCTCCCACTTTGCAACCCTACAACCCTCATTTGGACACCGACTTGAGTTGCTACAAAAGGACGTGAGTCAGTTTTCAAAGCTCTACTTTGTGTAATCTACACTATAAACGGCATCCTTCTTCAACACAACATTGATTGATTGACATGGTACAACTGTGGTTCCAATATCCACTGAAAGCCTACAACCAGTTTTTATTTATTCGTTCATTTTAGTCTTGGCTTTTAGGGAATCTGTTAGTTATACCTGCGACTCAACTGTGCGTTTCCCCTTTTTCTTTCTTTGACTGGAAGCTTCATATTACATAAAAACAATAATACCAAAGAAAGAGCATGGTCCCTGGAAAAAGCACTAACTGGGTTGTTTCTATTTATTTGATCATCCGGCAACGTGGACCCTGCCCACAGGGTTATTTTTGTGCTTTAAAATGTGACGGCCATGAAATAATCATAAACATCTTATTTCTCCGATTCACTGCTTTGTTCGTGCTAACCCCTCGCCATTCACTCTGTAGCTCACTCCACCACTGCTGCTGTCTGTGTCTCTGTAGCCCTTTTAACACAGAGATTGTGCAATACCACCATAACGAAGACCCTTCTCTACGCTGCCTTTTTTTCTTTACACTGAACAAAATAACTGTGACATAACACCGACCCTCTGTATGACTTTAGATAGCATGCCGGCGTTTGTCCTCCGCTTGGAGTGCAAGTAGCTCTTGAAGCTTGCGTTGTCTTTGTTGCTTTTCTTTTGGTTTGTTAGCTGCTGACTGCTCTCCCGTTTGTGGGTCGCACACATAACAAGTCCCGTCATGCTGCCTCGCCGTCTCACTGCTTTTACAGACGATTTGGAGCCGTTACTACCTCCGCTGCCATCTCAATGCGGAACAACATTGATCCCCCATTACACCTTCGTAACGTTTCTCTGCAACAGGCCCGCATTGAACAGGCTGTTTATAAGGGGCTTGTGTCTCCCTCCTCGAGCTGCAGAATAACTTAAAATAGTGTTTTAACAACCAGCAAGCGACAAATCCTAACATGAAAGTTTAATAACGATAAAATCATCTTCCAAATTTACACTTAAGTCACTCTCCATGTTTACATTGTCAGAGAACTTCTGCTGTGGGGGGGGGGGGGGCATCGGTGCAGTAACCTACGTCACTGCTTCGTGCGC